>JACMIG010003202.1:0-12847 GCA_014805385.1 Levipalatum texanum | reverse complement strand
CAGAGAAGGCGAGAGTGGTATTGAACGTCTTCTCCCGCCGAACTGTATCGGATCAAGCCCCAATCTCGCCTTTGAAAGTTGCTCCTACTCCTTCTTTAAACAAAAATCGTTCCGATAACATTTGTGCAGAATTGTCTGCTCTACAAGCCTATATTTTTCAAAAAATCGTTTGAGGAACTGTGAAGCATAAACATCCTTCGGCGCGATCACCTCTAGCATTTAATCACTTATGCCATGATCTGATTGCATAATCCGCGTGATAATCGCTGTTTACAATGTGTAACATCTCAAATAAAGGCTATCTGTGAAGGAGATACATAGAAAAACATTTTTTCTTTATCTAAAAAGTTGGCAAAAGTTCGGTCTCCGGCGGGGATCGAACCCCATACCGCTCGATTGATATCCCCCGCCTTAGACCACTGAGCCAGCCAAGAATGGGGGTCAAATTTTCTGGCACGCCCGCGAGAACACCGTGACAACACTAATATCACTCCGAATCATGCAGGACAGCCGCTTCCAAGGCAGCGTCACGGCCTTCTTGACCATGTTCCCCGACGAAGAGGTGATCGACGATCATAAAAAATACTGCAAGTCTGATAAATCGCGGAACTTCCGAAAAGTGACGGTGAGGACTTTAAAAATACGACTAAAAATACTTTCGCACTCAAAAATGATTCGTATACACGGCATTCAGCAGTCTTGATAGGAACCGCTATTGACTAAATTGTACCGACTTCTGGGAAGTGGTCGGCAATAAATGATAAAAATAATTTCAGCTTCGTCTTGCGTGCATGGAGGAGGAGTCTTTGGTGCCTGCTCTCGAGGCGGCCCTTCGCCCGTCGATTCGTGTGGGAGACCTTCGCATCTCTGCTGGAGAGGTTCGTTTAGCCCCTGCTAAACAATGGAAAAATGAGGCTATTGCGAGGAGAAAGTGCTGGATTCAACCCTCGCAGCCCTCAATGATATCCTTTCCTACGGAAGCCAACTTCAGCGTTGAAATGGACTTCGCTGACATCTCGTTCGAAACGTACGCATTTTTCATCATATTGAATTGTTTTCATGTTTACAGAAACGCGATAAGTTTAAAGAAGGAGTAGGAGCAACATTTCAGATTACGATCACCATGGAAATCAGATCAGACTCAGGCAAAAGTGCAAGTGTACTTTGGCCTGTGTCTGGAAAATAGTCACTTTTGCCACAATTTCCCCAGCTGTTTTACGGACGCGGAATGTTGCTCCTACTCCTTCTTTAAGTCATAGTGTTGATCAAATCACCGAGGAATATATTTCAGCCTGAGTGCCGTTGTTGCCAAACGGCGTCTGGTTGTGGGGCCCTACTCCCTCGTGCCTCGATGGGAGCAGCGAGACGACGTCCGCCCCGTGTCGGACAACGAGCTCAATTTCCAATGCAACCCCTACGACGATTCTGCTGGGGCACGAAATGGGTATGGATCATTTCGTATTCGAACTTTTTACACAGCGCGAAAAAACTTATTGTCCTCATCGAATTTATTCGCGGTATGATATTTCTAATCATGCAGCATCTTCCGGCAGTCGTTGCTGTCGTTGTCGACGCGCGTGAAGCTGTGGATGCGCTCGGATCGGCCGTGCAAGGCAGATATGAATCTATTCGCCAGCCTCTGCAAAACGGCGAAGTATCTCAGCTTTGCATACGTAAGTTTTGGCACGTCTAGAAAGTTCCATAAACCGAAAATACGAATGTATAGATTCTTTTTTTTCAGCATAAATCTAGACGTTGTACATCCAAAAACAGTGTTTACCTGAAGAGAATGAGAAAACGAGTAAATCGCGCTGACCCACTTTCGGTTTACTGAACAATGTAGAAGTTCATAATAATAAGTATTTATCCTCCTTTGATCGTTGAACAATTTATTGTTATCAGCAAGGCGGTTCGGACTGGATGCTCGCGCACCTGGCCGGCATTCCGGAGCTCCACTATGGTAAGGGCTCCATGACTGTTCAAAGGTTAGCGATATTCAGACGACTTTCACGGTTTCTATGCTGGGCAGCACACGAGCACGAGCACCATCCGGAAACTCGTCCAGGTGAGAGAGAGAGAGAGCAGATTGAATTTCTATCTTTTATTGCAGGCCTATCTGACGAAGGAGTGCGAGGCGACGGCCACAATCACGTTCCCCCAGGGAGAAGTCATTCGCAGAGACGTCTTCAAGCCGCTCCGGGACGGCTACAAAGGGGTATGCATGCGATTCACTTGCACCACTTTGATTCCTTACAGCCGCACTAAATAGTGAGCGTAATTAGTCACTATGAAAATAGTAAAACAGTTTTACCTGACTCCAGACTCGTATGAATTCTCTTTTTTTTTCAGAATTCGGTGGCTTCCAAGGACGAACTGAAAAAGCGCAAGGACTTCTGCCTCGTGGGCGATCGATTCCTGTTAACTGTGAGAGATCAAAGATCAACGACCAAAGATCCTGGATGTTTAGAATGGCCGCTTCTCCGTCGCAGTCGAACACACCGAGCAGCCGCCTATCTTGTATGGGTACGAGATGTGCCGATTCGTGGTCACGGCAACTGCCAAGAAGTGAAGAGGGAATTGGGACGCCGCTCGCACGATTATCAGCCTTGTTTTGTGCATGATAAAGCCTTGTGTTGTTTTGTAATGCAAGGAGGGCTTTGGTGAATCGATCTCCGCTTTCTATGTTATCGACTCCTGCAGAATGCGTATTCGACATAATTCATAATGTCAACTGAATAGATTATCATTTCGCGCAGAAGAATTGTCGTGTGACAGCAGAATCTGAAATCCACAGAATGAGTTCTAAAATTTCGAGATCGACATGTGTCGACATTATCTAATTTATCCATCGCACAGAATAACTTTCTCTTCCTAAACTTCCAATGTGCTCCGAGTGAACTGGGATGACTGGCGTGTGACAGACGGTGAATGGATGGAGAGGGAGGCAGATTATGTGATTGCAGATGGAGATACTCTATTATCATTCCCGTTGCCTCGTCCGCTCTTTCCAGCTCGATAATCCCAGGAGATGTCAGCTATATTCCCCCGATATTTTGCTACGAATTTGTTTCCAATATCTCTCGAGAATGCGTTCAGGACAGCTTCAGCATGGCTGAAGAGAAGGTAGCGATCGAGGCTGAGGGTCCCTCCCACCCCCTCTTCTCCCTCCACTCCCATCGCCTCCGCATCTGCCTTCTTCTCATGGCTGCCATGTACGTCGGAAACGCCAATCGGATGTCGATGAGTTAGTCCCTATTTCAATCCACCATGAAGCCACTTTGAATAGGCGTAGCCATTGTGTGCATGGTCAACAGCACGATGCTTGCCACTCCTGGAGGGACAACCACGCAGTGTCAAAGGCCAGAAGAGGATGAGACGGGCAGCCTTCAGAACGAAGTCAGATCTAGCGCTCCATAATAGTCTCCATATCATACATAGGGCGATCTCCCATGGAGCCCATCGGAAAAGTCCTTCCTACTCTCGTCCTCCTTCTTCGGCGCTCTGTCCTCCATCGCCTTCTCGGGGACCATAGCCGATTACTACGGACCAGCTCGTGTACTGTTTGGTGAGATGCACAAAAGTTGTCGTGTATAGGGGATCTTTGTAGGCGCCCTATCGTGCTCCGCCCTTCTCACACTCCTCGTGCCTGTGCTCGCTCCCGCCTCTTACGCCGCGCTCGTGGCATCGAGGGTGGCCCTCGGAGTCGGAGAGGTGCCGGTTCATCCCTGCAATGGCAGAAATTGGATCAGAGCTTCCTGAATCCGTCCCTCAACTGCATCGCCGTCCGCTGGTTCCCGAAGGAGGAGAAGACGACACTAGCCGCGTTCTTCACTTCTGGACAGCAGGTTTACATTTGAAATAGACACTTTGTTGCCGAACTTCCAAACATGTTTGAGACTATGTTTGACACCGGCTCTTTTCAAGCTTACATATATTTCTGTTCAGCTCGCCGCGGGATTCGGGTCTCTCTTTGCTGCCTTCCTATGTCATTCTGCACTTTTCGGAGGGTGGCCGGCTATTTTCTACATCTTTGGTTAGTCGGAATAGTCCGATAATGATATTGTTGGCAGGTGGCTCGACGGCACTCTTCGTTGTTGTATGGCGCGTGTTCGTCAGTGACACACCCGATGAATCGCGATGGACGAGCGAAGAGGAGAGGAAATACCTCCAGGAGAGGCTGCCGCCTCCGAGTGGAAAGGTCAGGAGAGAAATCAAGATTACTTCAGAAAAGAGAGCGTGCTTATTCAACGGAAGCCTGTATTGTGGTTACCAGACACCTCGAGCAACGAATTTCCTTATTATTCTGTTCTATCCCTTTAGAAACCTTCGATCAGATCGATGCCATGGGCGGAAATCGCTCGGTGCCGTCCACTGCATGCGATTATCTCGTGCTCATTCGCCTTCGGCTACTCTACTTCCATCATGCAGGCCTATCTCCCACTTTACCTCAAGGAACGACTCGGACTGCCCATTCGATTGGTCCGATTCAATTGTTTTCTTTTGATATTGATCAACTTGAGATCGGTGTCTACACGATGGCACCGTTCCTCGTGCAAATGATCGTGAAGAGTTTCATTCTCGGGCCGCTCATTGACTATTCCGTTCGGAGGCGATTCATTAAACTGACTCCAGCAACCAAACTGGCACAGTCAATTGGTAAACTCTAAACTTTTTTTTTCAAATTAACAAATGTTCAGGCTCGTTCGGTGCTTCGCTGTGTCTCGTCCTGTTTGCAGTTGTCCCGACGTGCGACGCACCCCATACTGCTCTGGCCATCCTAATTGTCTACGGTATGTAACGGGAGGTAAAGAGAAGTGTGTAAGCGACTCAGGAACCGTCTACGGTGGGAGCACATGCGGCTACTTCACAAGCCTTCTCTCTATTGCGCCGAAATATACTGGTCGGTATTTCGTGATTCTAGAGGGACGAACAATATAAGGTACCTTGACGTCCATAACGAATCTATCGCGAATGATTGCATCCTGTGCAGCTACCACACTAGCAACGACTTTGACAGCCATGGTCAGTCCAACTTCAATACCCATACTGCGAGCATTCAGGACACACCCCTCAAATGGCCGATCCTCTACTGCAGTGCAGCCTTGTTTCAATTCATCGCCGGATGTTATTATGCGATCTGCGGGAACAGTAAGATAATTTAAGTTAATCTAGTAAAAAGTCATGCAGCCGACATTCAACCGTGGGCCACGAACGATCGAGTCTCAACGAAGGAAATTGCACGATAAAGATTGCTTTTTCCAAGATCTTTCAGATGAAAAATTGATGAAATTTTTCATCAACATTATGTTGCTGTCGAAAACACGCTTTGCTAATCACCAAAAGTGCAGGAAGCAGATAAGTCAGGCAGTACTGTCGGAAATCGATCAAATTTACTTTCATTATTTGCCTTTTCATTCGTTAGTTGCTTTATCAGCTCGGCCTGGTCGTCGTGGAAAGATGGTAATGCTTGGCAAGCCTCTTCGTGATCTCCCTGCGAATTGGGCCGGGTGCGAGGATGGCGGATCTGCATACATGGCATGTTTCCTTCGATTCCCAATCTCACATTCCGGGGCTGAGTGAAAACACATCCGAAAAGTAAGCCATGAGAGAATATCCCGTGGTGAGAGCGCCCTCGTCTCCAAGAAAGACCGTGATTCGATCAGCGACCTGACATTGTTGGAGTAAGATCGAAGAACGATTATACATCATCATGGCACACGGCAAAAAAACTTTCCAGGAATATTATCGGCGAACCAAACGCGTCTAAATTCGCGTTCCGCCCCCCTGTTCTCTCTTTTTTAAACCGGGGATTCTCTAGTCGTCTGGCAGGTTAGAGACTATGGATAGCGAGGAGAACTTCTACATTACGGATGTCTAGCTGCTTGTCCAGCTGCTTGTCCAGCTAGACACAACTGGACGTGCAGTTGGACATAGCTGGACGAAATTAGAACAACCTAGACGAAAGTGGAAACAACTGGACGGGCAGGTGAGCACTTACAATTAGACCGGTAGGTGGACCAAACTGTCCACGTCAGCTGGACGAACCCAGAAAACACGCTAGACACCCGTAATGAAGAGTAGGAGCGAAATTAAGCCGTGTTTGGTTCGCCGATAATATTCCCTGGTATTGATCACCGGTTGCTTTTCTTGAATCACCGACAACACAAAAAGCCCTACCAACAGCATCAGGTTCAGTGCCTGCCCGATAAACATGCAGAAGGAAATGATAAATATTGAAATTTCAGCTTCTTTGAATGCACAGTTTTCTTTCCCTTTCTACCTGCGAATGATGACAAAGGTGAGGATCTGAAGAGTATGGTTAGCTTGTTGTAGTTGCCTCGGTTGTGAACGTTAATCGCCGTGCAGATGATCAGCATCACGAAACCGCTGATGACTTGGACATCGAGCTCCCACGTAGTGTCGTCCTAACAATCAGACTTTTGCACATATTTGCTTTACTTCATCAAACTTACCATGTTTGCGACGAGGTAAACGACCTCATTTGTCGGGACGAAAGAATAGGAAACTGTGCTAAATAAACATATACATATCCCGAAGACAATAAGATGCGAAAAGAAGATGTAGATCCAGAAGACAACTCGAAATGTCTGGAATAGAAAGGGTGAGAAGTGTTGGCACGGCAAGGTCACCTTTGACAAACCCTCGCGATATGAAATCGTTATTAGGCTGTTTAGCGAAAGATTAATTGAATCCAGATTCTGGGCTGGATAAAAGTAGTGGACCAAGAAGACGTGAATGTTTCTGTAACCGAATTATTTTACGAAAATGTTGCTTTTCCACACCAAGATTTAAAAATAATTAATCTACTGCTGTGTTACTCTGATAAATTAAATACAACTAGCACGTACCGGATTGCTGGAACGCTCTCCGCAAATAATAATATCGGCGAAATAGTGGCTCTTTCAAAAGTCGTATCGTTATCCAGGAATTGGCGTAGCAAGCCAAGTTAACGCAGGCGGCAAGAGAGAAGAGAGTTACGAATCGCCGACTGAGGACCTTCTGCGTCTGCACTCCGAGGTACAGCACGTACGCATACAGTATAATGATTGGAACGCCATAGAGGAGTTGGATCAAGTTGGAGAGCTCCATCAACTCGGGCAATAAGTTTTATAGCGAGCAAGCCTCTTGCAGTCGAGATCTACGCTGTCTCACGACGCTACAATACAAATTTGTAGCACGAGTATATCGAAGCTGATGACTGGTTCGTGTTTCCAATGACTGTTCTTTGATGTTGATCCATTGAAGCATCATGAACACTAACAATAAGTAAAGATTCACGGAAGATATGAACGGAGGTTGAAGGGAGCGCTCGTGGGAGCCGATTCTTCGATGATACATGGCGTCTTTCTTTTGAATAGCGCCTCTCTCCCCATTCTGCTCTCGGCATCCAAAGAACGTCTCTCTCGCCCCATGGCAGCGTGACCTCGCACGACCATTTCGCAATCTCCCCTGCAATCCTCGAAGAGAGAGAGCATCTCTCTCTCCCTCTCCCTCCTCACTCTCGCATCATGGGCTGGCGCGATGGCCCGTCCACTGGGAAGAACGGAAACGTTCGCTACGCGCGACTGCCCGCAGAACAGGTGCGATTCAAGATAACTTATTCCAGAGGGCCTTTTTCCAATTGTCCATTTTCCCATGAATTTACATGCAGAATGACGAGCCGCTACTCGAGGAGGAAGCAGAAGGAGAAGAGAGAAAAGAGAGTCATTCTCCCCTCTGGGGTTCTCATCGTCTCCGCATCTGCCTTCTTCTCTCTGCCGCCATGTACGTCGGCAGCGCCAACAGGATGTCCATGAGTGAGCCAGAATTCCTTCGCGTAGCTCACGATACAGCTTCGATCAGTGTGCGACTTGTGTAGCCAAGAGGGTTGCAGAATTCATCTTCAAATGTCTGGCGTCTTTCCATTTGTCTTACATTTCACAGGTACGAGAGAAATGGAGAGTCGCCAGACATTCGAAGATGGAAATAAGCACCTGTTTCTTATCTCCTGATGATCCGAGCTTTACAACACATCTGCAGATGTCTCCATCGTCTGCATGGTGAACGCGACACAGCAGGAATCCTCCGATGCAGTGTCATCATGTCAACAATATGCAAACGATGGCGAGCAGAGAGTGGAGCGTCCTGATGTTGTACGATGAGCTCGAACGCACAACGCACAGCATCCAACTGCAGGACCTTCTTACATGGTCTCCATCCGATCAATCCCTTCTGCTATCGTCCACATTCTACGGCACTCTGACGACGATCGCCTTCTCAGGAACCATCGCCGATAGCCACGGGCCAGTTCGAGTCCTCGCTGGTCAGCATATTGGCGTATAGCGTGAATGACCCCCTTTCAGGAGCATTTTCCTGCTCGGCCCTTCTGATGCTGCTGGTTCCGTTGCTTGCCAGGAACTCGTTCAATCTCCTCATGTTCACGCGCTTCTTGAGCGGCGTTTTAGAAGTAATTGCATCGAACTGACAGAAAACGAAATGGACTTCAGAGCTTCCTGAACCCGAGCGTCAACTGTATCGCCGTGCGCTGGTTTCCCAAGTCGGAGAAGGCGACGCTGGCGGCCTTTTACACGTCGGGACAGCAGGTATGCCATCATGGGATTTGTGTTGAATACCGTTGATTTCGGATCGCAGCCGGTTTCGGTTCCCTCCTGGCTGCGTACTTGTGCCAGTCCGTGCTCCTCGGAGGGTGGCCTTCGATCTTCTACATTTTCGGTCAGACGTCAGGAACTACAAAACTCCCTCTTTTCTTTCAGGAGGCGTAGGCGTTGCCTTCGTTCTTCTCTGGCGAAGCTTCGCTTCAGACACTCCACGAGAATCAAAATGGACAACGAGCGAGGAAAAGGAGTTCCTTGCGGCCAACATACCAGCAATCTCCTCTAACGTGTGTTGCACGAAACAAGAGAGAAAGTGTGTAACGTTTTCCAGAAGCCCTCCTTCCACTCGGTTCCATGGCGCGATATCCTTGCCTCCCGTCCATTCCACGCCATTCTCTCGTGCACTTTCGTATTCGGCTACACGACGGCGCTGATGCAGGCGTTCCTACCGCTCTTCCTCAAGGAGCGCCTTGGAATGCACATTGAAAGGGTGAGTATTATAACGGAACTAATTTTTGAGAAGAGTTCACAATGTCACGCAAGGGTTTCTGAAATTGAGGGAATTATAAAGCCTTCGATTCCGGACATTAATGTTGTCTTCTTCAGATAGGCTTCTACACTCTCGTCATGTTCACAGTGCAGATGATGATGAAGAGCTTCTTCTACGGGCCGCTCATCGACTACTCCGTCAAGAGACGAATGATCAGCCTCACGAACGCCACGAAGCTAGCGCAGTGTCTTGGTCAGAGCTCATCATGGTCGCAATCGAAGTTTCAGGATCATTTGGCGTCGGACTCAGCTTCGTCCTCCTGTCCACATTCACTTGTGAGAATTCGGTAGCGGCCATGGCCATCTTGATAGTCTACGGTGAGTCAAGACATAACGAGCAGATTTGTATGGCGTATGCAGGAATGTCCAAGGCAGGCAGCACATGCGGGTACTTCACCAGTCTTATTTCCATTGCTCCGCGCTATACAGGTAGATGCCGCTGACTTTTCATGATCCGACCATTCTCCCTCAGGAACTCTGACATCCCTCGTGAACGTCTCTCGAGTTCTTGCAGCTTGTCTTGCCTCTACCATGGCCACAGTCCTCACTTCTGCGGTAGGCACTAATCCGTCCTTGAAAATATAGATCGTTCCAGGGCACTCCCTACAAGTGGACGATTCTCTACTGCAGTGCAGCCATCTTTCAGTTGCTGGCAGGCATTCACTACGCTCTCGGAGGAGACAGTCAGTTGAAGCGCATGTTTGTCCAGAAGAAGAGATTTTGCAGCTGATGTCCAACCGTGGGCGCTGGATGACAAACCAGCACGCGAGGCGGATAAATGAGTCAAATACGTCGTTTTGATACAAATGAAGCCTTAGCTACGAGTTTCTGAAGTCTCGGGTGCACCCCTTTATTCGCATATCAAGGCGCAGAATGCGAATAAAGATCAATCGAATCTATATTTTGACATCGCTTAATGCTGGGCGAGCATTTCCAGCCCAATACAAAAGCCATTGCAGACCCGCAAAAAACCATTTTTATTAGAGCGAGGAGCGAAACAAAATCTGATGGGCTGAAATGAGTCAGGCCTTCCATGCGTAGTAGACTCGCTTAGGGCGAGGGGAAATGACTGCCCCGTCCTTGCTCCTCCACGATTTTTTGTAGTTGTTTTTCTTGAGCTCTGCGATGAGTTCAGTCGAAGCGCCGCTGCAACGTCTATTTGTCACTTATTATCGCCGTCCCAAAGACGTCTAAAGTATCGTTCCGCTTTCAACAATTCTTCCTCGAATACCTCATTACCGGCCAAGAAATGGACTCTAGATATGGCCACAATCTTTTGAGCCGAAAATATAATACTTCCCTGATTGACAAGAAGTTGAATGCATCAGAATGTCAACCCACGAGTGCTTGGTCAGAAGGTCGATGAAGGCAGTCCACAACTTTCTTCCTTCGGTCGCCAGCCTCCACTCGTATTCTGACTCCCGCTCCAGCACAGACTTGTAGAGCTCAAGTAGGCCTTGTCAGTAGCAAAGGAAGGGAGATTATAGTCAACCGCCAAATTAGGATTTCCCAGGCAAGTTCAGCTCTTCATCTGTCTTATTATTTCAAGTTTGGTAATGAAACGCTCTGACTCCATTCGGCACTCCGTTTTTGAACCAAGCTGAATGTAAAAACCGCTGCAAATCAAGTGCTGTACTTTCCCATGGTAGCACAGGCGGGAAAATGCGCCGCGTTTTCCCGCTTGACAATACCTCGCCCCAGGGCTTCGTAGGCAGCACGTCTTCACCGAACGCAGACTTCCTGCAATACAATGGATCAGAGGAGATTGTGCCAGTTCAGCCGAAGATACTATTTTGCGCCAATTTATTTACTAACATGGGTTCCTTGCGGGGAGTTCGCACGTAGATTCGATGTTCCTCGCGAGTGAAGCTCTTGAAATATTCGCGACCGTTCACATCCAGGCCGATCGGAGTCGGCTCAGTTTTGGCAGCTCCAGCCTGAACATTCGCATTAGTTTACATTCGGCAGTAGCTGCTCAATATCGAAAAAAATGATAGAAAACACACATTATGGTATGCATGCGCAAAGAGCGTATGCATTATGTAGACCTTGCACTCGATCGGAAGATCTACGAATTGAACGTCACCAGACACAAGGCAGCGAAATTTGTTGAAAAGTTGCGAGATTTCTGACCTGCCATTGGGTTCTCGTGAAGGCATGGATCTTTCTTCACTTCTCGTCGATCGAGAAAGGAGCGAAGATTCTCGGTGAGAGTGTCGAGATGAGCGTCCTGGCCACACAGCGAAAGCGCGTGCACGATGATTGAACTAAATGGGGCTCCGGTTACACAACTTTCTTAATGAAAAAATGCGTACTCCATTAAAAAAATCTTCAACAAATTTTCAACACCATTATAGTATGCCCATTTTACAACGACATACTCGACGAGGGGCGGTGCCGGGGACTCGGTTCCATCCCGAGCGGCATTGTAATCGGACTGCAGTGCCTCCTCCACCAGCCACGCCTCCACGTCGAGGTCCCGACGGGGAAATGCGTATCCCTCCGCTCTCCACGTCGTCTGCAAAAGTTGCTTGAGCCTCCGTTTTATGTTTTCATGAGAATATTTTTATGAAACAAATCTTTAATCATAAAAAGAGAGTTAAATTTACATTGACAATCTGCTTGGGGAAGAAGTCGGCGAGGGAAACGGCGACCTCCACCAAGAGGCCCATCGTCGACCACTGTCCACGGGGCGTGAATTTCTGATGTGTCCCATAAACTTGGATGAAATATATTTCACTGTTCTTTGTCTCGGCTATCGAGGTTACCACAGTAAAAGTATAAGAGTTTCGGAAAAATGCTAGGATTCAGACTCCCGTGCCTTCAGAAATAAATAAGAACATTTTGAGGTACAACAGAGTGATAGAACCACTCACCCCTGTTAGCTCGTGTCTCTCCTGGATGAAGGCTTCGATGGCCTCAGAATGAGTGACGCCAGCCGTTCCTTCATGGTCCGCCTCCTTGACTCCACAAGCGGCGATGTTCTCGCTAACAACAACAGCCATCACTGAAGATGTCGTGTAGAAGCGGCGAAACGACGAAGACAGGACGGCGGAACTGGACAAAGGAAGAATTGAGACCGCAGGAGGCGAGCAGTTTTCCAGACAGAAAGTCTAGATTTGCACTATTGATCGAGTCTCACTCGACATGGTAATATGGAATTCTAGATCCACATTGTGGATGCAACAATACACTAATTTGCAGGATGTTGGAAACCGAAGGAAGCTCGTACGTAATAAAGATACGCGGTCGCACACCGTCCCATGTGCCTACAATCCCTTTCTCCGAATGGTCGGAGAATCGTTTTTGTGCTTTGGTTAGAGGCAAAGCTTGAAAGAAGGAAAGGGCATCACATTGCGAGCTCCCCTATCTCTACATCTTGCATCGACCCCGTGAGAAATGTTTTAAACCTCTTCTTCCCTTCTCCGATGATTCAGAGGCATTTCGGATAGAAGCAAGAGAATGCGCGGTGTGATTGACAGAATTGAAGGCACCAAGAAGTTCTTTCGGTGCGAACAACGCTGTCAGTTGACATGAGTTCGGAACTTTGTTGGATGAACAGCCATTCCGAGCAAAATGATCCTGGGTCACGGAAAAGGGCGAACATCAAACATTCAAGCGCAATATTCTCTTTTACTCGGTGTGTATTGATAACCAGGCGGACCCCGCCGCCTTCGGCGGCG
>JACMIG010003201.1:0-12850 GCA_014805385.1 Levipalatum texanum | reverse complement strand
GTCGCAGGTTCGGATCCTTTCCCCATCCCTTCCGTACCGAGTCGGGATAGAGGATCTTGAACATGAGGACGAGCATGACACACTCCAGAGACTGCTTCCCTCGATCAATATAGTCCCCGAGGAAGAGGTATTTCTTGCATGCGTAGCCCGGCTTGCCGCCGTCTTCGAAGAAGCCAAACGTTCGGATCAGATCGGGATACTGTAGGACGGTTTAGATTGAGGTACTGTAGGATGAATGAGGTACTGTAAGACTGATTAGGTCAAGGGGATTTATTGTAGACGGACTAGAGATTAGATCGGAGTACTGTAGTCGGATGAGATCGGGAGATACTGTAACCTGTCCGTGTAGATCTCCCACGACCACGACGGGAGGCTTGATCTCGATGAGTGGACTTTCCTTCTTGAAGATCTTCTTGGCAAACATCAGAATCTTGACGATGTCGTCGTGTTTGTAAGGAAACTGCAAAGTAAAACGAATACCATATTTATTATATAGCTTTTGTAATATCAGAAATCCCGTACGTATTCTCCGTCTCGAGTTTTCTTGTCCATCTGTTTCTTGATGAGGCCGTGGATGCTCTTGAGGTTGAAACCGGCGAGTATTTCACGTTTCTGAAATAACTTCAAATTCATGACTTCAGGATCCATAATAATTGATCTGTCTGTAAACATCCATATCTATTGCATAGTGTTGTCAAAATCATTCATCATTCAATCTTCATTCATAGACTTTTCGTCAATGAATGAAGATTGAATGATGATGAATGAAAATTGGCTTGATCATTCATTCAATCTTCATTCACAGACGAAAAGTCTGTGAATGAAGATTGAATGATGAATGATATTGACAACACTACTATTGCACAAGCCCCTTGTTCTGTCGTGCAACCTCCCTGCCCCCTACAGTAACCTCCTTGCTCCAACCATACTCGTCCTTACCGCTACAGTACCCTCCTTGTCTTCAACCGTACCCGTCCTTACCGCTACAGTACCCTCCTTGTCCCCTACCGTACCCGTTCTTTCTTTCCCCTCGTCTCGTTCTCGCTGCCTCGAGAAGTCTTCTCTTCGACTGATTTCTGCGACTTGGCCACGCCTGGCGGCATCTCTGCTTTACTCGAGCTACTCGAGCCCTGAAAAGGGAGGAGTACGGTAGGGGTTACGGTAGGGGCTATGGTTGGGGTTACGGAAGGGGTACGGTTGGGATTACGGTAGAGTCAGGTAAGGAGTACGGTAGGGGTTACGGTAGGGGTATACGGTAGGCTTACAGCGGATCCATCCGACGATCCCATGGAGGAGTCCTTGTCCATGTCCTTGTCGTCGGCCATGAGGGAGGATGAGGATGAGGAGGAGGGAGAGAGAGAAGGAGAGGCCTCCCCCCGCCGACGAGACGAGACAACTGACGAGACTGCCGTGGAAAGCCGACAGATCGACTGACAGTCAGACATTCCCCAGTTTTGCATCGACTAATTGTAAGAATGCTAATTTTCCTTGATTATTTCGTAATCGATTTTCACAGCTGTTATATGAGAATTGGAAACTCATGCGCTGTAGAACACGGATATGCCCAGCTATTTAGTTTCCGCGGAACTATCCATGGCGCCAAACTGTAGAAACCTAAATTGCCCAGTTCACCTGGCGTTTCAACATAGGTGAGCTGGACGTAAACAGGCGGGCGATAGCTTAGAGCCCTCAACCTTCCCTCATTAAACCAACCCGGCGCGTTTGTGTCGCAAGGGTCTTTCTCGTAGATAGGGCACCGAGTCTTCCGCTACCCCTCGACGTCGGAACTAATTAGCAGCGAGGAAGCGAAATGGCGAGCCTTATCTTCCACAGCGCCCTCCTATCTTTCTCGACCCCTAATTACAAGCGAAATAGCGGGGAAACGACGGAGAATTAGGTCGTGAGAGACTTCGAAGCGGTCGAAAAAGCAGTCCTGTTGAGTAGAAAGGAGCGTCGCCTTTTACGAGATTGAGTCTTGCTTTTGATGCTCTACGCAAACAGAATGCGGTTTTACCGACTACTCAAGGCGGCCTTTTCCAGCAAGTTTGTAATTTTGTTTATATTTAAATATGCAAAATTAAATAGGTATCTGATCTACACGAATACGGTGACGTCATGCTCGCTTTTATGTGCCGCGGATGCGCTGCAACAGGTTTATCTCTGGGATTTTTTCGGGTAAGTTGGGTGTCTTTCAGACCATCAGCAACGCGGGCGCCGAGCCTCCCGTGAAAATCGACACGGCTCGAACGGGTCTGTTGCGAATCTATTCATTTTTATTATGAAAAATGGAATATTATTTTGGCGCTTTTCCTGTTTTTATTCGACGCAGAAATGAACTGTATTGGCTTGGAATGAACGCTCGTCTACCTTTGATTTTCCCTTATTTACCACGACCCTTGATTCCTTGTTCCTCCCGTGAGGAGTCGGGGTGAGGTCCCTGGAGACCCCGGTCAAGAGACGAATTTGCAGGCAGAATGACGACCATGGGCTTGGTCCTCGGACCGATGACGCACTTCTGGTATAAGGTGAGAAGGGGCTAAGGGATCAAAGATCATACATTGTCGGGAACCGAAAATGAGAAATCCCGCCCCTCTCACTAAAGTGGGGGAATCGGTTAATGATCATCATCTGTCCGGCTAAAATGATCATGATGATCATTAACCGATTTCCCCACTCTGCCTCTCACAATCAGATTGTAACAGAATTTCGACGCAAAAATTTTCTATCCCTGCCCGTTATACACCGCAAGCCCGGATTGTAAAAATCGAAGCTTGAAGAAGGACTGACAGAAACTTCCTGGCACAATGCCAATCGAAATGGAAGTAAATTAGCCCTTTCGTCTACGTATTGAAATGCAGGATTTCCATACGTAGACGTATGGGCTCCCATTTCGATTGGAAAAATGCCAAAAGTTTCTGCCAGTCTTTTCTTTATTTTTTCTTTATCTTTCAGTTTCTCGACGCCGTTCCCTTTCGCGGTGTTCATACCGTCGTAGTTTTGAAGAAGATCGTAGCCGACGTCTCTGTAGCCCCCGTCTTCTCGTGTACGACCATAACAGGTCCGGAAATTTTTGGCATTCTGCCAAAACGTGCCTTGGCACAATGCCAAAATATTTCCAGGCTGTGCCCTGCTGGAAGGCAAGGACGCCGCAGCGGCTCTTTGTGAGTATCGCCAGAAATTCTGGCACGTTTTCATGGTAAGAGATAGACTTGTGCTGTGTAGTGGAGAGGGCGGGAAGTTTGAATTCTGGCGGGATATTCGAATTATGATATTCGCAGCTGGACGTCTGCGTATGGCCCCCCGTCCAGTTCATCAACTTTTTCTTCCTCCCGCCGTCTGTTCGAGTTCTCTACGTCAGCTGCGTCGTTCTCGCCTACAACTGTGCGCTCAGGTCCGTGAAATAGGGGATTCCGCGAAATGGGGATTTCACGGAATCCGTATTTTAAGGAAGCCGCATTTTGCGGATTTGATATTTTACGGAACCAGGTAATCTACGGAATTTCAGCTACATCAAGCACAACCACACGATCGGCTTGCCGACTGGCGATCATTCCATTGTGCTAAAAACCGAGGCAGAAGGCAGCGACGACTAATAAGTTGAATATCGATTGGAATATTGATTTATTCTATTTATTGATTTCCCGTGAAATAGAAATAATGGGAAAGTTACAATTAGACAGCCCGAATTTTCAAGTGCCAGCCACGAGCGCCCGAACCATCGCTGCTCCTGAACGAATTAGATGATAATGATTAATAAATGTAAATAATTATGCAATCTAAATATTAATAAATAGTAAAAGTTTATGTAAATAATTGATGAAATAAAAATAAATAAACCTGTATCGGAGTCGCATTGCTGATGCGGCGGTTGTCTGAATGCGTGTGCCGCTCGCAACAGACCCAGAAAGACTGCAATATTTTAATTTGGATAAAACTTGTTCCTACTCATTCTGAAAATATGTTAAAACACATATTTTTATTCTAGAGAACCCGGAGCGTTTTAATTCCCACTCCCGGATAAGACCAATGACGGACTGCGCAAAGATCGACCTCCGAGACCCGCTTCTTGTCATGTGTGATCCATGAAGGAATTTCGAGCAATCCTTTCCAATTTTAGTTTTTATTTAAAAAAAACAAAACCTGGTAATCAATTGGTCTCCTCCGAAGTAGCCTTCGAAGATCTCGACTGATGAGCAGCAGTAATTCGTTTCGAAGTTCACTATCTTAAAAATCTTTAATTAAAATGTGTTTCTTTTCAGCCTGCGCCTCTATCGGGCTCTATCTTACCTCGATCTCAACTTTTCCGCTATTGACGGTGAAGACATAATTGCAATCGAGGTTGTTGGCCACGGCCGCGGGGTAAGAAGGAGAAAAGACCTGCAACCGCAAACTGAACTACGGTATGATTACGATAATGTTAGTTATCGCAAACTGGAATCTTAGAGTTAAGAGGTTACGGTATCTCTTACGTTGTCTCCATCCGTGTAGGAAAAAGTCGATGGACACGAGGAGATCACCGTAACCGACGGATCGTAAACTGAAAAAAGTTTTTTTTCCGAAAAAATGTCTTAATTACTTGGTCGTGCACAGACAAAGCTGGCTTGCTTCGAGCAGTCGTCGTTCATCCATCTGAATATGGACGTTGGAAAATACTACTTTTTTAAAATAATCGCGATACAAGGTTACTGGCGTAAACAGTTGAGATGTAACTATCTACATATATCACCTAAAATTGCAGAACCCGGCGAAATATATTATATTTACATTAAATAATGCGCTGTACGGTGGAACCTTTATTAAATATTTGCACTGGCGCGGTTCCCGACAATACACCTAGAACTAGAAATAATACTAAATACTCACTGTCCGGCCGTCGTGTCGGATTGCATGAAGAAGCAGTCGCCGAAAGCGCCGTTCGGGAATCCTAGGAATTGTTAGAAATTTGTGAATTAGTTTCTTTTGTTTTTTTAAATTTACAAATTCGAGTCGAAATTCACGAACCGGGCGCAAAGTTCAGAAAGTCCAGGGGCGAATCGTCGACCCAGGAATAGTTGTATTGACCGAACATCATTCTAAAATTACTAAAATTTTATTTTCTAAATTCGTTCGAACAATCTAATCCTCAATTGTTTGGGGAAATCGAAACCCTAAATTATTTTTGTAAAACGATCGAAAATGAAAACCTCATTCCGACGTTGAGCCAGGTGATGCCGGCACCGATGGCGGAGCGCCGGAGGTAGTCGTTCATCTTGAAAGAATTAATAATTTTGGAGGAATAAACGTTCTGGGGAATGCGCAAGTTGCCTAATAGATTAGTCGCAGAGTTGCGTCAAATGTGGTATTGTCGGCGGAATAAACGTTCCGGACAATACGCTCATCGCCCTGCGATCGCTCTCCACTGTTATCTCGTTCCCGGCGGTTAGAGAGACGAGAGAACAGTGGAGAGAGATCGCAGGGCGACGAGCGTACAGTCCGGAACGTTTATTCCGCCCAACAATAAATCAATGGCCTTCGAAGAGCGACGATGATATTCTCTCGAACGATTTTTCAGCCGACAATCATAACTTGCTCTTCCTATTTCCAAACCCGGCACGTTTATGGCGCGCTCTTTTCTTTTATCCCGTACCTGTCGACTGTGAATGCTCGCGAGGTTCGCTCCCTGGTTCCGGCACTCAGCCTCAGCCTCAGCCCATGACAGTGGCGACTGCACCACGGAGATGCAGGTAACGTAGTCGTAGGAGGAGTAGTCCTCGCACGTAGGGGCTGAAGCAAAAGACTTGTTCATTACGGGGATCGAACTCCCGACAACAGAACCAAAATTGCATTCGTTATCCACTGCGCCACGACTAACCTGTGTGGTTGAGGTTCTTGGCCTGACAGATGACGGGAGCCTTGCCGTATTCACTCGTGTACTGCCAATTAGAATTTCCAGACTGGTAGTAGAACAGATCCCCTGACCACGTGCAGTCCAGCAGTTCTGAAGATACATTTTTCCGGGTTTCAGTTTGCGATCCGAACTTTGGTGAACCTACCGTAACCGGAAAAGGTCTCACGCTGGGGATAGTAGTCAATGGCCGTTCCATCCGTCCACTGCTCGTGGTATCCCGTCTTCTTGTCGCACTCAAGACCCAGCCAGTACTTTTTGATTCCCTTCAGATTGGCGGCTGCGTAGAGATTCAGTGATTCCTGGAACGAATTATTTCGTCAATCGGGCCATATCTGACATTTTTGGTGGATTTGTGCCATTTCTGTCAATGTTGCCGTAATTATTTAATCGAATATAAAATGTAATAAAATGTTTTGCTAGAGGGAAAGTAAAACTAAAGACGCAGAATTTCTCTCAGCATCGACGTCTCCGGTTTTATAATAACTTGCTTCGCAAATAATAATTTTATTTGATCCGTATTTATATGTGGCAGATTGAATCAGCAGCATTTTTTCTGTGAGGACCGGGGTTGTGCTTACATGTTCGGAATGGACGGATGGCAGCTCGGCGCCGGCCTTCTCGCACAGTTGAAGAGCAGAGTAGAAGACCATCTCGGACTGCGAGGCCACCTGAGGAGTTCAGAGTTCAAATGATTATTTCGTTGAGTTCATTGTCCTTCGCTTCACGTTCCTTGCTTATTGTTAGGTAACCACACGCTTTCTTAGTTAGGTGATAAATGAATTTAATTAAAATAATATCGAGGCTCAAACCATGTAGCACTGTCCATTGGTCCAAGCGCTGAAGCCCGCGGGACATTCACATTGAACGCCGACGAGGAAGAGAAGAGCGACGAGGAGACGGGGCATTGCGCAACGGAGAATAGGGCGCGGTCTTTTCGTCGGTCTCTTTATCAGCGAGAATTATCATCACCTCTTAGCTCGATCTGGAGGGGCATAAGAGGCTTCACACCCCCGCAGCCCCCGCACTGCAGAGGGAGATTGTTGAGAGTTTGAGCTGGGGGAAAGATAAGGGGCGGGGAGAGACGGAAAAAAGGAGAGACTCTGAGCTAGTTAGAGAGAAAGACAGGGGGGGGGGGTTAGAGAGAGGCAGAGAAGGAAAGAACTCCCTCGACGTCGATAAGACGGCGTGCTGGATTTATTATGAATCCTCTGGCTGTCTACGTCTCGCGGATTTCCCCACGTGTCTTTCAAGGCTTGAAGAAATTCATGGGATCACACTACATAATGCCATGCAACGCTACTAAAAGTACAATTTACAGGAACTCCTCTGAGCTGTTTTCGCATAGTAGTGGATATAAGGTTTTTCCGTTACATTGATTGATCGCTTCAGGTCGATTTCGTTCTACGGAAACCAGGCGGCCCCCGCCGCCTTCGTCATTTTTAGACAATTTTGACCGATTCCGTAAAATCCGGTTTCGGAAAGTAGTATTTCCGGAATTTACGGACCTCGGGAATATGCGGAATTGTCGCACCCCATAATACGGTTTCCCTCCATCTCCATTCAATCTATGGACTCGCCAAAGACTATGAAGAAATTCTCACTGCGGCTGCGAGGTCACACCGTCAATCTCGTAACAATGCCGCGATGGGAGCGGCAAGAATGGCGAAGCGACAGCCATTTTGAATATCTACGACTTCGCGCGCAATTCATATGCGCGGCAAATTAACATTAGAATTTTAGCATGAGAGCTGATCCTTAGAATTTTTCAGCCTTCTTCAAAAGCATTCGGCTGAAAGTCGATAGGGATGGAGATATTTCGGGAAGGAATCGACCACAAATACACGCTTGATTTGCCCGGCAAGGAGTATAGAACGGTAAGTTCCTCTAAAATGTTTCGATCATGCATAAATAATAACAATTTAGCTAATGTTTTTTCACCAAGATGTTCTGTTCGTTCTTCATCGCTACGCTGAAGAAGAATTTACGATTTCTACTTTCGACGAGGTCGGGAAGCTTACACGTCATATAACCTCCTGCCATTTAAAAAGTAGCGTGTGCAAAACGTCGTCTGCCTGTAAACACACACTCCATGCACGCATTGCGTGCATGGAGTGTGTGTCCTGAAATTTAAAAAAAACATTTTCAACGCTTTTGAACAAAAACGAAAAAAATACGTATGTAATCGTGTGTAATCGGAACAGCTTCGGCCATAATACAGTTCCTTGAAATCCATCAAATGAGGCACGAATTCTGGCTATCCCAAAACTGTACTCAAAAGTATACTTTGTTTCCACTACTTCTATTTTCAAATTGCACATTCCTCTTTAGAGCCTTCTTCAACCAATTGGAAGGCGCGGTTACAAATACACGAGGCCGGGCGAATCGATCATGAACATCTTCCCCATGGGAAAGAAGTACTGCACCTCTCAATCCCCAAGATTTGGGGAAATGATGTTTTAGCACAATCGGACTTGAAAGTAAATCGTTAATTTCCGAAGGCGGCTCGGTGGGCTTGATCACAATTACATTCCAAAGAAGTGAAATGAAATGTAAGCCGAATTTGATCATTTTCCTCCCCTTCTGAATTTCAGCGACATTAGAAGACGCAAAATTCGAGCTGATCATGCATCAAGTTGGATTTTACGTCTCGCCAATGCTAATTGCCGATTCGCACGGCGCTGAAAATACATTTTACGTGTGCAAAACCGATATCAGCAACAGCCAGTTCATAAACATCACAGGTATAGTACACAACGTTTAAAGTGGAACAAATTTGAAAAAATTGAAAAATTTAAAATTTTTCAAATTTTTACCGTAACTCGCAAAAAGGTCGACCTATGAGGAATCCAAAGATACCATTCGACTCGCCGTGAAATTCTGCATCGGATGTGATTCTTGCAGGACTCCGAACTTAAAGGGCTTGAAACTTGGCACGGTGCCAAATATTCTTGACAAAGTGCCAAAAGAGGTCGTAGAGGTTCTTACAAAGTCTTGTAATGTGGTATAGTTACAAAGAAAACGGGTTTCCAGCAATTTTAGTTTTGGCACTTCGCCAAGAAGTTTTGGCACTGTGCCAAGTTTCCAGCCCTTCAAATTCGGAGCACCACGAGCATCACATCCAACGCAGAATTTCATGGCGAGTCGAATGGTATCTTTGGATTCCTCCTAGGTCCACTTTTTAGCGAGTGACGCTAAATATTTGCAAAATTTGCAAGTTCAAATTTTTCAAATTTGGTCCACTTTAAACTTTGTGTACGATATTGTTGACGAAATTAACTATTGTCGACGGAATCAACAATACGGAATGAACGCTGGTCGCGTTCCTAACTAAACGCAGTAAAATGTCATAATATGGCGCTGGCATGCGAAATGAAAATAATAAAACGACTCCAGCTTGATCATGTGATAGGTTCTCGAATCGCACGTTGAAAGCGCCATGACGCCTGCCAGTGTACTTTCACCGTTCTTACTGTGTTTAGTGAGGAGGGCGACCAGTGTACATTCCGTATGGTTATTTCCCTCGACAATACGTCGAATACGCTCAATCAGTTCAAGAGTTGTTTTTTCCAGTGGACACACAGCTTCCACTCGATCCAAACAACGATTTTCCCATCGTCATCTACGGAGCTCGGGTGAGTAAAATGTTCTTCAGCTGTTCAATATAAACAGTTCTTTAGAAATCTAAAAGAAGGAGTAGGAGCAATCCATGTAGCACCATACCAAGTTGATTACCAACCACAATGGGGGGAACACAGCAGGTCTGTCTTCAAAATTAGATTTTTGAGACGTCTCATTATCTCCACATTATCTCGCTAATTCAATCGTCATTCTCTACTCTTGCCCTGTCTGAAACGGCGGTCTGGAGTATTAGTCACTCTCATAACACCAATTTCAACCCAACAGCGCAGAAATAAGCATGCTTTGGAACACTGAACCGAGGATGTTGGAGAACAGACCGATCATCGATGATACTGGCTTCTTTTGGATTGGAAATCCTGTCAAACAGACGTGATCCAAGCGAGATGCTCAAAATCAAATCCCCAAATTAGATACGGTGCAAATGCCCACTACTACCGAAAAATTATGATAAGGAAATATCTACCAAAAATTCTGCGGTTTTGTTGATCAAAGTGTTGATTGCGCATTTGGAGCTGACCCTAGGAACGCTATGTAGCGAATGCATTCTAAAGAGAAGTCGTAGGAAAGAAAGCGAGCCCTTGCTTGGAGTGAAAGTAATGTTTTCTTCTACAAGACCACGAGGCCGAGAAGGCCAAAAAACTGATTTTTTTCTTGATTTGTCGCGCGCCGTCTATCAGCGCTCAGGGGAAAACGGTTTTCGAAAAACGAAGTACACCGTGAGAATCCTCAGGATCTTAGCTACAAATCTATGGTGAGCTTTTTTCAAAATTTGCTTTCAATCGAAAGCTACAAGGCAGAGAAGGCCAAAAAACGGCGATTTTGACCGTTCAGACCGATCGTTGTTCCAGACAGACGAGACAAAATTCTTGAATATTCAACGTTTCAGTCAATTTTGCAGTCAGACCTGCTGTGGGGGAATGAATGCATTTGCCCGTCTACGTATTGAAATGCAGCATTTCAATACGTAGACGTATGGGGGTCACACCGATTTGCATTGTGGCCATTGTGGCCAAATGCACTTTTGGCCTGAGTTCCGCTGCACTTTGGCCTGTCTCTGGTCTAGATTTCTATAACGACTGTAATCTGAAAAATTCATCCTACTCCTTCTGTAAGATCTTTGTTAATTGCAAAAAAAATTGATTCAGTTTTCGCCGGACGGACAAATTATTCACAACAAAGTAATCTATTCTCAGAGCGGAGGAGTTAGCTCAGAGCATAAGGTGAGTGAAGAATAAAGTTTTCTGCTTTAACCACACCAGTCCATCCAGGATTATCGCACATCACAAACTTGAATATTTTTTTAATTTAAATATTTTTTTCCAATTTCCGACTTGTGCGAAAGCTTATTTTATCTTGTCAGTGAAATGGAACCTGAGACTTGTATGCCATTTCGTCATGGATTCCGACCGGAGTCCTGTTAAAATAGCCTTATTGTTAGTTTATGGTTGCTTTAAGCAAGCATATTGTTGGTCTGGCAGCGAGAAACTTCAGGTTCTTTTGTACTGCGTTCAAACGGGAAATCTTCTGCGCGAAATTACACTTCCACTACCATACACCAACAATCGTGCTTTCACCCAGCTACTTGTAACAAGGTTTGAATCGGTGTACAATGAACATATATGTGGGTCGATAAAAGCACACCGGAAACTCGAAAAATCGATTTGCACTTTATCTCCCGCGCCACAAAAATCCCCCCAAGTATTTTGTGCCACATTCGGCACAAAATCCCCAAAACACGTGTTTTTGAGTTTCGGGGTGTTTTTTTTTAAATCTCGACTCCCAGTAAACGCAATAATAATATTCATTTAGCAAATATATCATTGGAAGACACATTCTTGATATGGATGAATTCGATGATGAAATCGTCATTTTGGATGTTAGAGACGGCAGGTTTTCGCTTAGGAAAAACATGGTGTACTAAATCCCGCCTGCCAGTAAAGTGCACTTTTGCGTGCAGGGAGTGCGCTTTACAGGCAGGCCAGATTTACTAGACCATACTTTTTAATTGCACCCCTCTTATATTTTCCTGCATTATTTCAGGGTACTATATCAGCAATTGAGTGACTGTGATGTAATAAGGCCGTGCTTGGCCATATCGCAAGACGAAAATGAAATATTGGCAGTTCAATATCGAGATTCGTCAAAGGTGACACAAGACCATTTTAGCTCCGCTTTAAAGAAGGCGTAGGAGGAAACCGATTTGCATTGTGGCCATTGTGGCCAATGCACTTTTGGCCTGAGTCTGGTTGCACTTTGGCCTGCGTCTGGTCTGGATTTCATAAATGACCGTAATCAGAAAATTTCCTCCCACCCCTTCTTTAATTCCCTTTTCAGGTCATGTCTCGTTTCCTCGACGTTGCCAAGCTCGCGATTCTGGCGGGCAGGGCCGTTAACAGGGCAGGGAATTGCTCGAATGCGTATAGTAATCGTGACGTCAGTGATCTTGACGTCAGTGATCGTGACGTCAGTGATTGTGACGTCAATGATAGTGAAGTCGATGCCCCAAGCGCCCAAAATGATCGCTTCCTTACAATTAGCAAGATTCTGTCGATATTTCTCCCTTTTATTGGTCTTTGTTTCCCCTCTCCTACTTTCTCAGAAATATTTCGTTCGAGTTGATTCGATAAATCATCTCATGCAGAGAAGAAACAATTTCAGCTTCGCTCCGATGTCCTTTCAGGTCATGTTTCGTTTCCCTCGACGTTTCTATGCTCATGGCGCGCAGAGCCGTTCACAGGGCAAGGAACAGCACTGCATGTGAACGATCGCAAAATAAATTAACCTAAAATGCGGTTTCCCTCTTTCCCTGTTCTGGACAAAGAATCATCGCTTTTCCAAGCGGGAACAAATATTTCTCCTAAATTCCCTGCACTTTGAGCAACGTTTGCCGGACAGTTTGCTCGTTTCTCCCACGTAGGGACACTACGCTGAGCACTACGAGAAACAACGAGATTCGGGAGAAAATATTTGCCTGGGTTCCGGACACTTTTTGCTCTTGAATTCGTTGAGAATCCGAGAATCAGAAAAATTTTTGCGTATTGCGGATTCCGGACATGAGCGAATTTTTTTACTAATGTTTTCGAAATTAGAGAAAAGGGGTAATTTTTGGTTTCTGTTCTTCGTCAAAAAAGAAAGAATACAACTGAGCAGTTTCCCGATTGCTGGATCTGCAGCGTTCGGAGCAAGTTTGATTTTTGTGCGCGTAATTGCTCTGAAACATCCAGGAGAATTAGGGGGGTTCAGGGACCGGACCTCCTCTCCCTCCCCTCCCTCCCCCTCTCCTCTCTAAAAACATGTTCGGACTCGTCAAAACTTGTCAAGACT
>JACMIG010003200.1:0-12850 GCA_014805385.1 Levipalatum texanum | reverse complement strand
TTTTTTTTTTTGTTTTTTTTTTTTTTTTTTTTTTTTTTTTTTTTTTTTTTTTTTTTTTTTTTTGAGTATTTTTTCGGCGGCCATTAATTCGTACCCAATATGAAAGTGCGCTTCGTTGAATGGGACAGCATGGTGTACGTTCAATCTTGGTCTTTTCAACCGATTCAAATGTTCTGTTTCAGAGGCCTCTTTAAGACCGGTCATAGCGACAGAACGGATGACGTTTACATCAAATCTGCAATGTGCGTGAAGCAAACGAAACCAGGTATTCCTTTTGATAACGAGAATCGAAAGCTAAATTTATGGTCATAATTAGATACGTACACGAAATTTGGACCCAAAAACATAAATAGGGGCCGTAAGCTCCGCCACTTTGGGTGGACATGAAATCGCTGAAATGTGGTTCCATCCAAACCGCAGCGCAAATACTGGACCAAATAAGGCAATCAAAAGCTCATTTTGTAGTAAATTCAATTTTACATCGATCTAGGTGAAGTTTGTGAACCACGTTGCGGTCTCAAATCATAGAGAAACCGAAAGTGTATCTAAAACCCAACGAAGAATTGCATCTCCTCTCCAGCCACTAAAAGCTGTCCGTGTGGAGCTCTAACGATGGGATCATGTACCAGGAATACGTCGACGCCACAAGGATGCGCGGAGTGCAACTCTTCACTTGACGGCAGGAGCGTATGCCACGATCGTACCGGTCCCTTGTGGATATCAGCGTGGGTAGAACAAATGTCGATAGATTTTTAATTCCCAAGCCTGGAGAATACAAATGACGGACAGCGTATGCCATTCATTTACCTCTTGTAACACCGTTTCTTGGCCGACAAGCGGGGCATGTAACGGGGTTCAACGGGGTAGATCAAAAGAGCGCGAAGTCCGTTATTATTGGTGCGCACCCCAATCCTTTGCAATTCTACAAAATAAGGAATCTACGTCTGATTGTTTTCAAAATGTTGAATGCAAATTTTCATCTATAGATTCGTTTTCTCCAGGAAGACACAAACAGAGCTGTCTGCTAACGGACACAAGTTCGGAACGATAATTGCAAAGGTTGGGGTGCAATACAACGGTCGTGTCCGTGCACGAGAATTTCCACGCTCCAGATGATATTCAACATCTTCATCTCAAATTCTGATGCATATCAGTGCAACAAAATAATATCATTTCACCCATTCATTTCAGGTATGCAACTTCAAGGCAAGCATATGATTATCCTGCTGATTATCGGATTCTGGTTTGCGTCTAAGGGTAAGCTACTTTTTCAGAATATGAAACTATGGCACTTATCACAAGACCACTTTACTTTGCTTCGGCATCCAGATGTAAGCAGAAAGTTTGAAAACTGACATGCACATATGTATGAATTGTCGGTCACCAAAACTCAGTACTTTCCTTCTACTGCAGTATGTGAAAATTCAGCTCTTCTCTTTCTCTTTTGATTCCCGGTCAATAATTTATAGGTAGTAGTTTGGCTCGGGTCAGTAGAATGCTACTAATTGACTTATCATGCAGGGGACATGAGTCGTCGAGTTGGAAATATATCCAGGGACATGAAAATACAGCATGAATATGATTACAGACAGTGGTACATGGATCGCGCCTTTCCGTACGCTGCCGACGTTCTCAGCTGCTCATGCTACTACAAGTGAAGCGTACTTCGATGCGATGCACCACTTTTTTCGTAATCTATCTGTGCGTAGAGAACTAGAGGAAGAAAGACTGCTATTCAGTGTGAAATTTTTAGAAATGTTAATTTCCCCTGTCTTTTCTGCTGTTATTAATTTATGTGGCAACCGAGTTTCCAAAGGTAAAAACCGCAGCCGAAGTTCTTTTGGTGCAGCTTCACGCAATGTATTTATCTCTAGCACTATTTCCTTTTCGAAAACATCGCTCTTCTTTGAGAATGATGGTCGCTAAGCTAGATACACACTTCCCTCTCCGCCTGCTTGTTTCGTGCTCACAATCAGTTGGCAACACACGTGTGTCGGATAAGGGACCAGTCCAAAGGCCCATTCCTAGTGACTATCAATAGATAGCCACGTTGCTAACTTGTTTCGTTGCTTTCATGAAGTCGATACTTCTTTCTTCCTTGTTCCTCATCGCCTCAGCAGCAGCTGGATATGCGGAGTTCGATGAAAAGGTCTGGTCTAATTGCTAATATTTATTGATTTAATAAAATATGCCATTAAAATTCATACAGCTCTCTCGCGGTCCCATGATCGCCATGGCCGCAGCTGCCTACTCGAACAATCCGCAGAAGTGCATCGACAATGTTATGCCTGGTGGAAAGGTGACTGATTTGGCTCCTTCTCTTGGCTCTCAGGTTAGGGAGCAAATCCTGGGCAATGCTGCTGACATGTGTTGTGTTTATCGTTACAATCAGGTTACAAAGCAAGTCAAAGTCGATTGTGACACTTTTCATGATGGCTGTTTCGCTTTTGTCGTCGTCGATGATCGCAACAAGGCTATTGGAGTGTCTTATCGGTGGGTTGTGTTGGAGGAATGCGAAAGAGCTACGAATTCCCGCACGCTACGGGTTACTACGCAGCGCTATAAAGAGTGCCGCTCACAGAGCATTATGCAATTTGAAGCCGCATCTGAAGAAAAAGATTAATGAAGAAACTTCAGCGGCTCCGAAAGCACGGAACAAATAATCGCGGAGGTTGTCGAAAGCCTCTTTGGATCCCAGGAGATCTTCCCCACTGGTGACAAAGTTGCGCAGTACTTCAACGACGCGCTCAACAAGCTCTTTGATGGCGGTATTCTCCAGGCGCTCAAGGATGCTAGGGCAGCGCATCCCGATTACGAATGCTGGGTATTGTGGTCTGGACAGTTTAGTTTAGCTGACACATTTTGGGTCTTCCAAATGAATATGAGAAGGCCAACTGATTGCATATGATTGAACATGCAATCATACAGAAAGCAATAATCCCAGATTTCCAGGTGGCCGGTCATTCGCTGGGCGCCGCTCTCGCCTCCATGACCGGCGCGTACCTCTCTGGCAAAGGGATATGCTCTCCGGACAAGTTTGAATTTGCCGCCTACCGTAATCCATAAGTTCCCTCCAGGATCAAGCAGTATACGTTCGGGGAGCCTCGAGTGGGTGACAAGACGTGGGCGAACAGCCACGACAAGCTGGTGCCCACGGCCTTTCGCGTCATTCACCGTCAGGATATCATCGCGCATATTCCACCAGAGTTCATGGGATATCAACACCATGAGGCCGAGGTACGTTTTCGAGTTTTCCTTCACAAATAGCTCATGTCACTCTTTTCAAAAGCACAACTTTCCCTATCCAAACTTTTCAAATTTTACACTGAAATTTTTCAAAAAATGTGTTGCTGCAAAACATAAGTACTTGAAGGTCTACTACAATAACAGCATGTCTATCGGTTCACCCTACAAGATCTGCATCGCGCAGGAGAGTCAGAAGTGCTCGGAGGGGTACGGGCATGAAACCTCTAGTATCCCCTCATAGCTAAATTGAATCCGGGTGGCTAAAATATTGTATTCTCATGGTGCGCATGAGACAACGGCTACTCATTCCCCATCAACTATGGGAGGTATTGAAGTGGAGACTCGAAATCATTTCCTTTCCAGGGATGTAGATCTCTCCATGGACGACCACGACGAGTACTACGGCCACGAAATGGACGACTGGGGAATCGGAGGGTGCATTTGAAAGAGATAAAGGAAATTCATTAAAAATTGTAACACTCTGACTGTCCTAAACCCAGGGGTGTCAAGAATTTCATTTGGCCTAGGGAAAATGGTCGAAAAAAGTGAGACGAGAGTGACTCGAATACTCCATTGTATGCTAATTGAGCTCCAGACAGGCGTTTTGATGATTTTGACCATATTTCTATTAACAAAATTTTAAGCGAACAAAAAATCGAAAAACGGGCTTAGTTGTTTTGTAGAGAAGATCATCATCTATTGGAAGGAACCACAACGGTGTTTAGAAATTTCCGATCTTTCTGCGCGTAGCGCCCGTTTTATCTACCGGTTTCCCGCGGCGAATTCGCAGGAGCTAGCTCGGAACCCACACGTCCCATTCACGAAAAGAAAAGTGGGCTCAGTAATGAGAACGTTGCGCAAATCACATTAGTTTTGTAGAAATATTTACACGGCTGTGGTTCTTGGCAATATTGGTATGAAGCAGATTTTTCCAGGATGTTTTTCTACGGAGGAGATGCATTTGCAAGATTTGTCGATTTGAACAAAAAGCTCATTTTGCGCAGAAACATAAGTGTTTCTCAAACATTTCCTTGAATGATGATTACCATCTTGTAGAGCTCGTCGAGGCGAATCTTTTGGGGATTTTTTTCGTCATCATAATGTCAACTTTTCAATTTCGAAAAGTTGCTGTTTTTGAACGTCTCGTGCTCGGGGTGGAATCAAATTTTCGAGAAAAAAAACCACAACGGTGTATATATATATTTCTATACAATCTCATGTGATTTGTGCAACGTGCTGAGTACACTTGGGGTTTGGTTATGCGACTTGGACGTGCTTCAGCTTGCTCCCCCCCGCTGAGGGCAACCGGTAGATGAATCGGAGAAGACCAAATCCTTCTGCAACAGATTTTTGTGACCCACAATATTCTAGCCATTATTGTGGGGCACAAAATGCGGCACAATTCCAGGGTAACGTGAGAAAATGCAATTTTGCATTTGATGATCTGCCGCTGTTTACTTACCAGTTTGGGCGATCTGATAACCTGTTCGGGCAGCACTTCGATAACAGTTTATGAGCCTTTTCGAACCCAAACTGAGAACTATCGGCGATAGATCAACAGTTGCAATTCCCACGGTATCTACTGCTTTGTTTTAGCAGAAAACGAGTGGGAAACGTTCGAGAAAAAGAATCGACATCAGACGGGAGTCGATCTCGAGAACTGTCTCGTATGTGGCAATTCATTTACCACTGAGCTACATATTTCTGCAAAGCGGGACCGGCCGTCAGAGACAGACCCTGCCCAAAGATACGACCGCTCTCTGTCCATTTCTCTTATTGTCAGGCCCATCGTAGATTCTGACTCCCCTGTGCCTAAAAGACTGCTACACCAATATATTAGGTTGAAAGGAAAGTTTGGGAAATTGCCTTCGTGTTAATATGTCTTGATCCACAGCAGCAGGCTCTGTCACCACTAGGGGATAGGGAGAGGAGACCCTAATGTACACTACACCTATATTGAATGGGCCACTCCTTTCTTCCCTTTTCCAGGAAAAAAATAGTAACAAAACTCTTCGATTTTGGATTCTGAAAATTTCTGAATACCGAATTATGAATTTTTCTATTAATGAAGAAGGCATCGGTTGCGGATGTTTACCTGACCACGGTGTACTCCTGACATGCCTACACTAGTTCCATAACTCTAGCCTCAACTCATCAATTAGACCTAGACCATGACTCGCTTGAAGAATGCCACGTTTTAAACCTTTTCTTGACGATATTTTCGATGACTGCAAAGCCCTGGAAGGTATGGGTTCAAATTTAAGCAGTCCTCCGTAATCTTTGGGGTCTATTCGACGAAGATGCAAAAAACTAGGCTGAGCACGCTCAACAAGAGCGGGGAAGAGGCCGAATTTTCCATCCAGCGCGAGACCGCGTATACACTCAGCGCGTGCAAATTCGAACTGAGAAGGCCAGAGGTTTCTGGACCGGCGTACCATGCCCATATTTTTCTTCAGACATTGCCACACCCGAGTACACATTGTTCAGAAACCGTCATCACTACATCACAGATAATTAATTAAAATCTTCGACGAGGTCGAATCTGACCTCGATGACTTCTTTTCCTCCCAGAATTGTGGCTGATGCAAGGATAGGAGGGGCACTTTGGCATATTTATGCCAGAAGCCCATAGATGCCAACGAGAAGCACTTCGGATGTTGGCGTTGATTCCCTAGCCAATAATGACAGAAAAAACATTTGTCTTGAAAATCTCCCAAACTTTCCTTTCAACCTGATACAACTTCGTCTTTTGAAACATATCAGGGCTACGCTTCTTTGTCGTACTACCCTTACAATGCTGGAAATTTCGAATTCGGAGATATCACGGGAAAATAAACACATTAACTTTATCGAGAGCGTTCAATTCTTATGGCAATTTATTGCAGGGCACCATTTTGAGTGCAGGATCGAACCGAAACAAATTATAAATCGTGTTTTTTTCGGAAGTGTCAAAAGTTTGACTCAAAACCTTTCTAGACGGATGCTTCTTCACACATTCGTCGTGGCTATGGTAGCTTCTGCATAGTTCGTACGCAGTCCAATCTTCTTTCAGGAAATACTGAATTGTTGCTTGTAACTGAGGGTAAACAATTATTCGCAGTTAAATTATCAAAATGTGAGAGTGTTCCAGATCGCAGAATATGTATCAAAATGTGAGTGTATTCCGGATTTTCTCTCTCCGATGGGCTGTCTCTAGTTGTAGTTCTGGCCGGAAAAAGTAGAGAGTGGTACATCACCGATGTGCGAAGCATTAGACCCTTACAAGGGCTCGTCGAAATCATTACTCCGAGGTACGCAAATCGGCAAGTATGCCAACCTAGTGTTTGAGGCGGTGAATCCGAAAAGCTACTTTTTAGCAGCCCAATTCAAATACCATTTTGCGCTGCGATTTTATGAAAAGTTTTACATTTATATCTTTTAAATGGCATATGAATAGGAGCCGCTAAAAGTTGTTTTTCGGATACGGCGACTCAAACTCTAGGTTGGCGTAACTCGGCGTAATGGTTTCGCCGAGTCTTTGTTATAACAGCCATGAGAAACTCATAACTTACGTGCGGTTTTGGATGATGATGGGAAGGCCAATAAGAATGCACAAGCTCAAATGTTCCGAGATCAAACTCAGCATGGAATGGCTTATCCTGATTGTTGATGGGCTGAAAAAAATATTTCCAAGGCAGACATTTCCTTTCACTTTGTATTTTGTTTGTAGAAAGTGCTCACAAAGTTCAAAACATGCTTTCCATATCTATTTAAAACAAACTTTATATTCGAGACAACGTATGACTTGAGAAGCATACCATATCGGGAAGCCTGATGCAGATGCTCATTTCCTCCTCACTGCCATACATAGTATTCGACTTTCCACAATGGTGGCTTAAATGAGTCGATATTTTTCATCTCCGTAGAAAACGAGATTTCTCATGTCGTCTGACAGGTTAGAGAGCGATGGTATCGGCGAACCAAGATTGTCTAAACAATCGTCCAGCTCGTAACAATTCCGCTTCAAATATTTCAGCTCCAGAATTTTTCCGCTCCAAATATTTCAGCTCCAGACTTATGACAAACACGCCTGCGAATTTTCTGCCCATGATTCCTTATTGGAGCTGAGGTAATTGAAGCGAAATTGTAACGAGCTAAATGTTTATTTAGTCAGTCTTGATTCGCCGATAATAACTACATAGGTTGGATATTAAGACGAGTTTACTTCGCAGATAATTTGAATACATACATGATTTCAATATATGGCTCCGTTTTCTTTTCGTTCTTAAAACAATCAAGTTGTTTGCTTTGTTAGCGAAGTCTGTTGAATAGTTTCCACTTGTACCTATGGGCTTATCTATTTAAAAAAAATTATCAGTCTTTCTGTTGAATTGTATGAAGCTCAAAGTATTATTTGCGGCTATTGTTACTCCCAAAGATGGATTCGAGCAATTTTTAAAAATTTATTCAGTCGTGGGTAACTACGCTTATATTATTACATTGTATTCCTTCGCTTCGCCGCCGTCGGGTTTCATATTGTCGCAGACAACTTGTCCCTTCACAGTTATGTCCGTTGCCCCGGCCGTCGTTGCCAGCAAAAATGCGGAGAGCAGAAGAGGAAGCATGACTATGGATGGTGTGTAACTGAACATTTGAGCGTTATGTAGGTGTTTAGTAGACTTATTGCCCTCCAGAAAACAATGAAAACAGTCTAGAGGGCGGGGGATTTGATCGATTTCAAGTATTATGATATTGATCGAATCTCCCGGTGTCTGTCAAAGTCTTGTCTTATGTCTTATGTTCACCGTGATCATATTGTTAAAGGAGGAGTAGCAGCAACTTTTTGGCCCGAGACGGAGTGCACTTTCCCCATACGTCTACGTATGGAAATGCTGCATTTCAATACATAGACGAATGGGGAAAGTGCACTCCGCCTGGGGCCTAAAAGTTGCTGCTACTCCTCCGTTAAAGGAAATAACGCCATGGAGAAGACGCGTAATTGGAAATCTGCTACATATGGGTCTGTAATATTTCCAACTCAATCTGCTTCGAGATCTACAACAACTCCATGCCCGGATCCGTTCGTCCTACAAGATCTGCATCGCGCAGGAGAGCCTGAATTGCTCGGAGGGGTACGGGCATGATACCTTTAGTATCCTCTCATAACTAAATTGAATCCGTATGGCTTAAATATTGTATTCCCATGGTACGCAGCAGAGGCAATGTCCAGAGACTATGAGCTATGGGATGTAGTGAAGTGTTGGAAACGAATTCATGTCCTTTCCAGTGATGTCGACCTCTCGATGGACGACAACGACAAGTACTACGGCCACGAAATGGACGACTGGGGAATCGAAGGTTGCATTTGTTCTTTACATTCCAATGATAAAACACCTGGAACTGCTACATCACCAAACTAACATTTGACACATCAGAACTATACATATTTAAAAAACACATCACGGGAAAATAAACACATTAACTTTATCGAAGTGTGCGTTCGCTTCTTATGGCAACTTGTTGCAGGCCACCATTTGGAGTGGTGGATTGAACTGAAACGAATTAGAAATATCGTTTTTTTCGGAAGTGACAAAACCTTTCTTGGAGGCTGGATCTTTACACAATCATCGTGGCTCAGCATGCTTCTGCATACATCGTACGCATCCCGATCTTCTTTCAGATAATACTGAATAGTAACTTGAATTGCAAAAGTAAATTTTAACAAGCGTTTTAATGTGAGAACGCCATTTCTCTCTTCGTTGGTTTTTTTCTAATCGTATTTCTGACAGGAAACAGCTGAGAGCAGTGAGTCATCGAGGTGCGAAGCATCAGACGCCCTTCGAACTCCCATTAGAAATCCATAACTTACGTGCGGTTTTGGATGATGATGGGAAGGCCAATATGAATGCACAAGTTCAAATGTTCCGAGATCAAACTCAGCATGGTATGGCTTATCCTTATTGTTATTGGGCTGAAAAAGATTTCAACTTATAACAGTTCGCAGATATTTCGTCCCATAATATGGATTTGCTTGCAGAAAGTGTCCGCAAAATGCCAGTCATGCTTTCCATATGGTAATCGAACGTTGAGATTTCGAATATAATTAGACACAACTTATGCGAGAAGCATACCATATCGGGAAGCCTAATGCAGATGCTCATTTCCTCCTCACTGCCATACATAGTATTCGACTTTCCGCAATGATGGCTGAAATTCGGTTATATTATCCCACGCCAAATACCTTTTAAGGTCGACAACAATCCATCTATTTGATTCTATTAATGCGGAAAAATGTATCACCGCTTACATAATTTCAATATATGGCTCCGTAGTCTTTTCGTTCATATAGACTGGATCATCTAGCCTGCCGAAGAGGCGAAACGTTACCTGGGAAAATTGAAAATTAAAATATTTTATTGGAAAGTTGAAGTAAAAAACAAGGTTTATTTGGGTAGGCTTATTATTTACAAATAGCTTTATTATATTAACATAAAAAACTTACTTTATGCCCGTCCCATGGATCTTTCCCGTTCAATTCCATTACCAAATCATCACTAGCCGGATCGTCCTCCCACAGCTTCACTGTTATCTGGAACAACAATGAAGTTGTTTTTTTTTAAAAGAGCGAAATCTTTTGAACCGTTATAAAATTAATAAAAAAACTAAAAATATTTTTGTGTGTGTTATCCCTCAAGCTGGAATCGAGCGAAGAATTTTTTTTATTAATTTAGTCGTGACTAACTAGGGTTATATTATTACATTGTATTCCTTCGCTTCGCCGCGGTCGGGTTTCATATTATCGCAAACGACTTGTCCCTTCACAACGATGTCCGTGGCCGCAGTATTAGTGGCCAAGAGGAGTGCAGGGAGCAGAAGGCGAAGCATCACGACGGCAATAATGACATGTAGGTGAACATTTGAGCGTTATGTACCAGTTTAGTAGACTTATTGCCCTCCTCAAAACAATGAAAAACGTCTTGTTGATGGGAAAATCAATCGATGTAAATTATTGTGATGTTGATCGCGTCTCCCAATGTCAATCAATGCCTTCACAGCGATTTTATTGTCGATGGAAATATCGCTCCGGAGAAATCGGCAATTGGAGATCAGCTACATGTTCTGATGGTGCAGTTCTTGCCCCAGGCATTCGTGAAAGTCGAAACGATGAAAAATAATATGGGCGAGACACAATCAGGGCAGACATCCTCTTTATCAAAAATCATTGATGGAACTTTTATGAAAACTTGTTGCACCCCTCCAGTCTGATTGTTATTGGAGGGTCGAACTGAAAATGTCACATCATTTTTGGAGATTATTCGGAGACATTTTTGGAGATTACTCAACCTTTCTGGTATGAAGATCGCACATATCTTTGCCGTATCTCCTTACGCATTCTTCGTATTCGGTTTGATCGCTTTTCAGGAAGTACTGCAAAATAAATTATGCATTATGTTGTGGCGGAGCAGAAGGGTGAGATTCGTACTTCGATCATATTTGTTGTCAATAACGCTTACAAATCGATTGTTATCTTAATACGCAAAACATGTTAGCTTTTTCATTGGCCCGCTGCCAGGGTTGATTGAGCAAGCTAGGCCACTTTCCTCAGACTCGCATTGCACAACTACTAAATACAGCATTCTTATACTTACAGTATTTCAATATATGGCTCCACGTGCTCTTCTCCCAACCAGGCTGGATCTTCTAGAGCGCCGGAAACATTGAACGTTGCCTGCGAAAATGCACAATTGTTTTTTTTTGAAAAATGCGCGTAATAAATTTGTGAAAAACGGTTACCGAATCCCCGTTCCAAGGATGTTTCACACTGTATTCCTGGACCATTTCATCGTCTATCGGATCGTCCTCCCACAACTTCACTGCTATCTGCAACCCAAATTGATTAAATTAAAAGCATTTCCTAGCAGCCATAAAAATGAATATGATGCGAAGAAGTCAATTATTTCATTATATTGAAACGTTCAAAACAAGGGATTCTCTATATTTTATGTAGGTTTGCGATGAGTCTTACCTTGAATTCTTCAGTAATTTCCAAATCCCCTGGTTCTAAATTGACGCACGAAATTCGCCCTGTCACAAAAATGCGCGTAGCTCCTGCTCGCATGTCAAATAGGAATATGAGGAGTAGAAGGCAAAACATTTCCGTGGTGTGGATGGTTTGTGGAAAGTTCTCAGTGCAATGTAGACTTATAGCCCTCAGGAGAAAAATAACAATGTCTAGTCATGAGGCTTTTCGATCAACTTAAATTATTATGACTTTGTGATGTGAGTTTTGAAGGTATCAGATTGTGTAAATTGTTGTTCTAGAAATACACACATTCAATTTATTAAAATAGGCGTAGGGATCTTATGAAAAAGGACCGCAGTCGACGAGCTCGAGTCGAGGGAAGAACTGTAATAAGCAAACAGATTTTCTATATATATACGAGTCCTAACATGTCTGATCGGAGGAATGCATGTGGAGATGTCGTTATGCCTTCTGCATTCTTCATAAGCGGTCTCATCCGCTTTCAAGACATACTGAATTGGGGGTCAATTGTTAGATCTGCCTATTTGGCATGCTTTTCCCAAAAGCGTCCCATTATTGAGGAAATGATATAAGTTAGTACTCAAAGTTGTTAAAAGCATCGTTATTCAGTATCAATCATTTATTATTCTATGTCAAATTTGAAGATGTGAAACAGGATTTAACAGAACGCCAAAAGGATCTCTCAATTACACTATTTTCCTGACTCACCGAGGTGGGATCGATCCATGCCAAAGTAGCCAGCTCAATAGTTCCAAGATTAAACTCGGCATAATATGGCTCAGCGTCGTTAATAGGCTGAAAGAATACTTATCAACTTGTATGCTTCGCTTCGAAATATTGTTCACCAAAACACTGACAGTGACAAATAATTCGCTTTCATTTCGTATAACAAACGTTGTCGGTGGAAAAATCATTGAGAAATTGAGTTGATTTTCAGGAAATGTTTTTTTAGGCTAAAACACCAACCGGATCGGGAAGCTTGATGCAGATGCTTTGTTGTTCCTTGCTGCCTCGAGGAGTAGCTGCCGTTCCGCAATGATGGCTTGAAAACGGCAATTAAATTCGTTTTTACGAACCTTTCAATTATGCGGCAGAGTATTCGTGTTGCTGTTTTAAAAGACATTATTTGAGAGGGCGCACCAATAGCAGGCAACCCCTCGGATGGGCCAAAGTTGACCCCTATGAAAATCGGTGTCTACGGACTCCCTACGCTGTGAGGAGATCGGCTGGTGGTATAACTAAGCCAGCTACTGCATTTAGCGGGCTGTAGGGGGTCCGGACTGAAAAAATCGATAATTGCAAATTTGCTCAAAATAAAATTTCGACCACTCTATCTGGTGTATTTTGACACGCTGAGTCCGAATATGCATGAGATTTGTGGAATAAGTAAAGTTTTCGGCCACTTATGGTCCAAAAACTGGTTTTTTTCCGGTTTTTCCTCATTCCATGGCCCAAAACACCCCTCAGATCCCCTCAGGCGCGGCTTGTGACTTCAGAATCGGATTCTCCGGGTCTTTTTACCCCTATATGGACAGTTTCGTTGAAATCGTCCAAAATATCAAATTCGAAATTTCGATTTTA
>JACMIG010003198.1:0-12859 GCA_014805385.1 Levipalatum texanum | reverse complement strand
CAAGGACAACGGCTAAAAATCGGGGCCTGGGATGGCAAATTTCGATGTTTCGCCTCCTATATCTTATGAAAGGGGGGAGCCTGCCCCATAAGTAAAATTTTTTTGGTAATTAGTCGAGGAGGGGACCAAAAATTATTGGCTGGGTCCGGCCCTAGTCACTTCTCACTTTGCTGTTCCTATGCAATGTTGGATCTATGGCAGATCGCGTGATATGTAGGTTTGTCTTAAAATTAACCATTCGGTATTACTGAGCCTCAGAAATATAATCGTGTGATTCTTCAAAGGAATCAAGACAAACATTCAGTGTTGGACAACGTCAGTTGCTTTGCCTAGCTCGCGCGCTGCTGCGGAAGACGAAGATTTTGATCCTTGATGAAGCGGCCGCGGCAGTTGACATCGAATCGGACGCCCTCATTCAGCAAGCAGTCAGGGATCACTTCAGGTTCGGTTAAACATTTGTGTTTAAAATTGATACAAAGAATCTAGCGACTGCACTGTGCTCACGATTGCGCACCGCCTCAACACCGTTCTGGACTATGATAGGTTTCGAATATCTTTCATTTTCTACTTTTTCTTTGTACGCTTCCGTATGTCATTCTCATTCTCTCAGAAGCGTTCAGAAAACGATTTATGTTAAGGGTGATCGTAATGGCGGATGGACGAATCGTCGAGAGCGGCCCTCCACGCGAACTCATGGCCTCCGAGGGAACAACCTTCCGTGACATGGCACAACAGGCAGGACTCGTGTGATGATTACGAGGAGAGGAACCGGTGGAATTCGCTTGGCTTCACACTTTTAAACGAGCTGAGTGCTGTAAATTTTATTGTCGTTTTTCTATTACAAACAAAATACGAGATGAATGTAATGTTCATTTATGTGAACTCGCTAGCGGTAGTTCTAAAGTAGTTTGGTAAATTCATTAAACAACACGAACCAAAACAGGTGACAGTTAAATTCGTTTCGGAGTCAATTTCAACATACGCAATGATCTCCACTGTCCGCAAAATAAAAAAATCTCAACTTATGTTCAACATCAATGAAGCTTAATTATTTTTTTATCTCTCTCGTGGTTCCTTGCAATACACACAATAATGATACTGTCGGTGCGAGTAAATAAAGTTCTGATGGCATCACTTTGAAACGTTTTTGAACCAATAGCCTCGTTCCGTAAATAAAGCAAACATTGTATGCTAATATGTTGAATGTAATTCCTGTGATAAATCGAATGTTGAGTATGATTCTGGGAAGAAACTCAAACCGTTAGAATCAGGTCAACTCAATAAAACAGGCGTCCAGATTGGAATTTTTTTTAATAGTATGTAATATGCGTCAATTTAACCACAGGTGTCGGGCTTTCATGGCAAATAAGCCTACGAATGGCAACCCTATACGGTTTAGAAACAATCAACAAAGTAACGCAGTGCATAATTGAATGGAATGAAATTATCTGCACGCTCAACAGGGAAAGTCCTGTAAAGGGAGTTTAATTTTTCTCTAGAATCAGTTCAACTTGGATCGGAGTATTGTGCAGCACCACAGAACTTCTAATTTCCCGTTCCGTTAGCGAAAATTCCGCCTCCCATATCTCAGCGCTAATAAGGAGTCTACGGCTGATTTTTTGCATACTTCGGTTGGAATCTAGGATCAACTAGCATGCCAAATTTCAGGCATGTATACCTTTTCTCCTGAAAGATACAAACAGAACTGTCTGCTAACGAGCACAAGTCTTTTAGAACTTCTGTGGTGCTGCACAATAGTTTGGCCCACGTTGATCATCACTCTTACTCAAGAAAGTTCGAATTTTTCAAACATTTAAATCTTAATAAACATATTCAAACTTTCAGGTGCCTGTGGCTGCGACGACTCCGGCGACGGCGCGGGCGTCCTCACGACCATCCCCGACAAGATGTACCGGGAGTCCGTTGTCGCGTGAGTAGTATTACTTGTGATAATCGTTGTAGAAATATATATTACTACTAGTGATAATTTTCGTGGTAATATTAGCACCAGCGAAAGCCTCGTGATAATATTATAGAATTTTTCTTTTTTTCAGTTCGGACGAAATCGTGCTGCCGCCCTTTGGACAGTACGCCTCCGGCATCATCTTCCTCATCAAGGACACCTACAAGCAGGCCAAGGTATCCCCTCTCCCTTCCACTGGCGCCAAATTTAAATTAAAATTATTCTCTAAATCATTAGCCTCACCAGCGCCAGATGCTTAGGCGGGAACAGGCAAGACATAGTAGTAGCGTGAATATGTTCTAGAACGTGGTGGTCGTCCTGTCAAAATAATCTGAGTCTCTTCTATCAGACCTTATAGTAGATCATTACAAATAATCGATATATTTGAATAAATAATTTAAGGAGGCCTTCGGCGACATTGCGCGTGGCTGCAGTCTCAAGGTGCTCGTGTGGAGGAAGCTGGACACGGATGAGCGCTGCCTCGGAGACGAAGCCCTCAAGACGCAGCCCACCATTCGACAGGTATACTGTAGTAACAATCGTGGACTGACCGAGATCGCAACCTGATCGAGAGCTCAATCGATCAGTTTGCAATTGCGATCACAAACTGGTTTTTATCGCAAACTGATTCAGGTCTTCGTCATTGCCGACTATGCTGCCAAGGAACACGCTCGCTTCGAGGAGAACGTCTACCTTCTGAGGAAGCAGGTCACGACCTCCATGGCCAAGCAGAAGGTCGACTGCTACGTTTGCTCGCTGTCGACGACTACGATCGTCTACAATGTACGTCGTGGGGGGAGGGAGTTGTCCCGTTTCATTGATTTGCGAATCCGAAACCCCCCTCCTTGCAGAGTCAATTCACGCCGAAGCAGCTCTTCCGCTACTACAAGGACCTCACCGACGAGAAGTTTACGACGCACATTGCCCTCGTGCACTCCCGCTTCTCCACCAACACCTTCCCCAGCTGGAATCGCGCGCAGTCCAATCGGTGGGAGTTTTATACATTACTATAATTTTATGGTAAAACTATAAAAATAAATATTATTAAAAATAATTAAATATACTTCCAGAATGCTGGTTCACAACGGCGAGATCAACACTATGCGCGGAAACAAGAACCTCATGCGTACCAGGTATATGCCTCCTCGGTTACCGTAGCCGGTGGGTCAGAACGTTGACCAGATAGTACAGTGGGTCAGATCAACAACTATATTTTTCAGGGAGGGCATCATGAAGTCGAAGACGTACGGCGATGGCCTCGAGAGGCTCTACCCCGTCATCGAAGAGGAGTGCGCTCCTTCGACAACGTCCGTTCCTTGTCAGGGCCGGCAACAGAGATGGCGGTAGTTTATTCCTAAAACGCGGTGGCGGTGGCGTTAGGAAAGGCGGTGGGGAGTGGGGTTGTAAAGAGTGGCGGTGGCGATGGGCAATTTTCACGTAAGCCCTTATGACTTTTCCGAGGAAAGGTGGATGTCAGTTTTCATGCAAGGGGAACCCATATGAGTCTTTTACAAATGACGACGATGTCATTGGACATCGCCGATGTTATGGTCGTCATCGAGCCCGTCTAGGTGCTCGTAGCGGAGGTAGAAAAATGTGTTCCAAATGAGTTTGTAGGGGTATCTTATGGTGGTGAGCTTGATGGTGGGGTCGGCGCTCGTCACCGAGCCAAAATGATACTCCCCATGCTCTGATACATGTTTCTAGATGGGGTTTTTAAAACATGTTAATTAAGATGGTAATGTCAAATTTTACGATATTCGGAATAGTTGTTTTCCCTGTTGTCATCGTTCCAGTAGCCTGGTACATATATTATTCATATATTATTTTATTCATATCCTTCGTTCAGTTTTTATTTCCGGTCCGACTGTTTCGTTCTACCTGCGTGTTTGCTTTCCAGACGTTTTGGTGAGTGTTTTCTGAGCAATGCATGATAATCTTTCTCCATTAAAAATAAAATTTCTCTCGTCGTCACTCAGGTTAGAGACAATGGGGAGAACTTCGCGCCTTCACGAAATCAAGACGAGTTCGGGTCGCTCATAAAAAAGCATAATGGGATGTCGAAATCTGTCGCCCGACAATACTGGTTAAATCGGCCCGAAAGGCCGATACCTGCAGTTTGTAGTCCAAGGAGGGCTGTATATCTGCCCCTTGAAAGAGGCAGACGGGAGACCCCTAAGTTATGGTTGGCTGGGGCTGTAACTATATTTGCGCTTTTTAACTTGGCTCATAATGAACGGTTCGGGGGAGCCTCCAAAAATTAGTTTATTGTGTATATTCAGCATGCTGAGTGAGCATGCGGCCACCTATGGTGGTGATGCGATACAAACGCGCCGAGTTTGGAATAACCTAGAGCGGGACTGCAGTTCTATGTACTGTACGAGTCTAGAGCGATGTAAATGTTGATGTGTAAAGGTAAAGAGTATGCCTGTTAAATCGGCTGTCATCACCGAGGTCGTTCTGGAAGTCGTCTCGGACGTCGTTCACTTCGTCGTTCAGAAGGTTCGAAATATCGTATTAGCAGGCGGTGGCGTTGATTTCGATGGCTTGGGTCGGCTGCCGTCTCCGTGGGCGTTCTTAAATTCCGTACAATACTTCTTAAATTTTTTTTCCTTAAATTCCGTACAATACTTAGTACTGGCCCAGCCCACAGTTGCCTAACTGCGCAGATCGGACGGGATGCGCTGTTCACCCAACTATCGACCTTTAAATCACTGGTTATTGACCTCGGAATACTGTAGCAGGTGAAATGGGTGGAATTACAAAAGATATTCGATCGATTTGATCTCATGGTCAGGTAAAATTGCGTGGGTTTGCGTGGTCGAAAGTTTGGCTAACAACTCATCCTGACCGCAGTCAAGCAACGGTGGAATGGGCCAGTACCTCTCTATTCACTTTTTTACTTGGCTCCCCATGAAGGGGTCGAGGAAGACTCGAAAACTAGTTTATTGTGTATGTGCCGATAAACCATGTGGCCATCCATGGAGTGCCCCGCTATCCAAACCCATGTAGCCTGCATTTTCCCATGTTTTATGGCCGATCGCTCTTTGTCAAGGAAAGATCTTCTCATCCCTCCTTCCCTCGGAGGCGTCTTGTTTCTCTGGTGATTCCCCCCCTCTCCTTCTCCTCTGTTTTCGATTGGACGCCCGGCTCCCTTCCAGTCCCTTCCCATCTGACTAATCATTCTCGATAATCGAAATGTTCACGACGCTCTTTTCCTTCATATACTGTTTGGAAGTCCTCGGACTGGTGAGTCCTCTTCAACTTGCTAATATGAAATACTGATTCCAGTTTGTGGTCTTCGCACTCGCTGCTGCTGATCCGGAGGAATTCGCTCGTGCCCAGCGAGTTGTCATCCGAATGAGGGACGAACTGGATGATCTCGTCGTTGAGGTCGGAATCATTGACGTCCCCTTTCGAAAGGCAGCCGTGCAGGACATCGCCAATATCGACGACGAATTCGAGGTGCTCGTCCTACGCGATAACGATAATTAAGCTGTGCTAAACAGAGGAAATGAATATTTCTTTATATAATAGATGCTCGATTATAATCCCTATTAAAGTACTAAAATCCGATAATGATCAGTCCTCTCGTGATATGATGCCGGTCTGCGGTCCCATTCGTATAATTTTTGTTTATTTCCCTGCTCAAGTCCAAAGTCCGCTCGCACCCATGTTGCCGATAAACATGACTGTTGTGCCATCTGCGTAGGGAGAGGGAAGCGCCCTTCCTTCTCCCTCTGCCCAGTACACAGGTCACTCCGCCCCTCCTTCCCTCCCTTTTGTGCCCCGAGTCCCTCCGGTCCACCCTCCTCCCCAACTCTCCTCCTCCGTACTCGCACCTTGTAACTCTTCACGAGGAATGGCCTACTTCCTCGTCGCTTCCGGGCTCTTTCTGGTGGTGGCGGGAATTGTGGTGAGCATTATTCAGATAAACCAATTTTTTATTTTAACCGTGCCCTTTTCAGATCGATATCTACCTTCGAATGCTGAGGTACCGCGATGAACTCGATCTCGTCTGGGATCACTTCGAAGCTGAGCACCCGCCAGAGTTTGATGTAAGATATAAGAACGATATTTCGGGGACCTAAAATGGTCCACGAACAATCGTGATTATTTTCTCTTCAGGCACTCTCCAACTCCTTCGTCTTCCACGGCATCCGCGTGGCTGAGGAGAATGCCGAAGTGCCCTTCGTCCTAGACGAGGAGGAGGAGGCTGCCTACGACGCCATCGATGACATGGGCAACGACGAGGACCGCGAGCCTTTCATCAATGTCTCGTACGGCTAATTGCACGATCTTCCCATGCGTTCGAATCTCCGAGGTGCCAGATCATTTGTTTTATACCATTTTCTCTGATTTGATTGTCAATCATGATCGCCTTATTCCACCATCTTCCCATATGTTTTCGAATCTCCGCCCATTCTGGTGTCAGTTCTTCTGTTATATTGTTTATCTGAACTCAACGTCTATCATGATCCCCTTATGTATACTCGGTTGATCTTCAATGCCCGATAAACAGCTCTGTATTGCAGAGTACAAGCAGAGGACTCTACTCCCTTGACCATCGATGTTGAAAGAACAAAGGGAGCGTCTCCAGATGTGAATGTGCCAGGTGTCTGGGGGTGAGGTCATCATTTCTCTCCGTCTCTCATCCCTCATAGTACGACGAAATGCCAGCGCCATAAGCGGAGCCCGGACAAAGCGCCGCGAGGTGACCTTGTCGGATTGAGGAGGTGAAGGGGAGGGAAGAGGAATGGAAGGGGAAGGGCGTCGAGTCGTTCTCACGGAACTTTATCAGTGGATCAGCGGAGAGTCGGTTTCGGGAAGGGACATAGGTTAGAGGGACAGAGAGGTGCGTGGAGGGAAGAGGGGGAGCGGGGCAATAGCCCCAAACCTCCGTTACTGAAACAATACTCCAGGAAATAGTAGTCACTGCCAACGGTGATCAGATGTCTGATTCGCATGCGCGCAGGTTTCTCGTATAACTTTCGAAGAAGTGAGCCAGGCATCCTGGGAAGACCCTATTGTGCAGCGCCAGAGAACTTGTAAAAGACTTGTGCTGTTTAGCAGACAGCTCTCTTTGTATCTTCGAGGAGAAAAGAAATCTGATGCTGATATTTGGCACGATACTTGACCATAGATTCCAGCCGAAGTGTGGAAGAAATCAGCCACAGATTCCTCATTGGCGCCGAGATATGAGAGGAGGAAATTTCGACTCGCGGAACGCGATTTACAAGCTCTCTGGCGCTGGACAATACTTCCTTATCCATCCACCCAAATCTTGTACTGAAACTCATTCTTTTGAGTTCTATATGGGGAAGAGGAGAGCATCCAGATGTGATTGTATTCCTTGTCAACATGTTGCCGCTGATCTGGTCCTCTCTCTCTGTTTTGGCAACGTTACCCTTCCTCCCTCCCTCGATGCGATCTTGACGGATTCGGAGGGAAATGAATTCTTTCAGGGGACGGAGGGTTGATCTGACTGAACTTTCCCAGTGAATCAGCGGACGAACGATTTCGAAAATAACAGAGTCGGTGACTCAAAGATCCGGCGGCGATAAGGAGCAGGGAAAAGGCGAGGCATAGAAGAAATAAGAGAAGCGCAGGGAAGAGAGGGGAGAAGGGAGAGAGAAGGCGGTGGGAGGAGGGAGCAGGGGGGAGGGGTGGGGCTCTAGTCCCGACAGCCCGTTACTCGTTCATTGTGGACGCCGTCGCTATGGACATCTTTTTCTTCCTCCGCTTCGTGCGCATCGTTCTGACGGTCGTCGCCTTCGCCACGCTGTTTCACGATATTGTCGACTTCTTTGCCGTGAGTGTGGTCAAGAAATTGAACTTGGATCAAGATCCCCTGCAGAAGCGACTTGTGACCTTCGTCTACGGAGTCGGAACAGCGGCTCCTACTAACGAGGTACTGAGATAGGGCTCGGGAAGTAAGCGAGGTGGTGATAGAAAGAATGGGTATGAGTTGGCAAGGAAATAGGTTTGCATAGGTATAGCGAGATCCGCTTTTATCGTCAATTTTTAACATTCTTTTCAGTCGATCATCGACGACGAGAACTCGGATCCCGTTAACGACATCAACGATGTGACGAATTAATACAGCCCCTCGCTTCGCCCCTTCCCTGTCTTCGTTTTTCCCGGCTTATACGTTTTTTTTAAATCGTGGCTATTCTCACCGTCATCCCGTTCTATTAAATAGCGTCTTGAATAGCTGAAACCCCGTGAGAACCTTTCTTCCCTATCCCTCATTGTCTGTCCATATCTTGTAATCGTTTTCTTCATCTTCTGATCTATGCTGAGTCTCGACACTTCGCCCCCGCTCTGGCCCTCCCCGAGCAGGAGGAGAGGTCACCATTTCCCACCGTTACTCCTCCCTCATATAACGACCAAACGCCAGAGCGGAGCCCAGATAAAGACTCACAACGTTATCTTGTTATAATTGCGAGGAAGGGATAACTTCAGGGGAAGTACAGGGGAAGCTAGCGTTGATTTATTTGACTTGCTCAATTAATCATCGAAATGCAGATTTCGAGAAGGAATAGAATCGGTGACTCGGAGATTCGGCTTCGATAGGGAGCAGGGGAAGGGCTGGGGAAAAAAGAAAGAATAGAGGCGGAACGGAGGGAGGAGAGGAACGACAGAGAAGGCGGTGTTGGTTTGACGTTCTTACGGGTTTTGAGATCTCTCTGTCGCTTAGCGAAATGAGTAATCGCAGAATTCGGGGCGGGAAATTCCCTGTGGCGATGCGATGATCTACAGGGGTGTCCCACTTTCTGAATTTTCCTCCGAGTGCATGCTGACAATTCTTTCTATAGTCGTTTTTCGGTCTTTATTATTTGATAATAGACCTGTAAATTCAGTAGCATGACCCTCCCGAACATCTCCTCGCTCCTCATGTACCTCGTCGCCTCCTTCGTCAACTTCGCGGCCCATGTGGCAGCTGCGGTAATATTCCGCTAATTTAATTTTACTTAAATTTCTTTTCAGATCGTGGCTATCCTCATCTTCATCCCGTTCTATCTTCTGTTCGTCCACATCGTGAGCCTCTACCAGCAGGTAAATCATAGTTCCTATCACGTAGCAAATTTTTTTACTGTGTATGATGAAGTCTTCTATGCCAAACATTTTCTACACATCAGTAAAAATCAAATATCTATAGAAAATTACCTTTTTCCAGCACCTCCATGAGAACCACCCGTCGGCGTGGCGTCGACGAGGATAAATGGAAGTAGAGCCATTTCCCTTCACGACTCCCCCTGAACGACCCGCCTGTTATTGAGATGAGCTTCTTTTTATAAAACGAATGTTTTGCTTCCATTTGCCTGAAAATAAATCCCTTTATTCTATAGAGTACATAAAATTTTAAGAATCAATGAATGCTTTTATTCGTGGCTATAATTAAATAGGACCACAAGCGATGCAGAAGTCTGTTTTAATCTACATTGGAACAGTGGAACTTTCTATCGCTATTATATGCACAACCAAAGGGGTAAGTCAAATCGTCAAATACTTCACTGGGCTCAATCGGCGTTTCATGATCTCCTGAATTTTTTTGGTTGATCTACGAGAACACTGTCCTTCCTTTTTCTTCTGCGGTATTCTTCGTGAATGCTGAGGGATATCTGATTCGCACGAGCGTAGCTGCTTCTTGTATTGCGTCTTTTATAGAAGTGAGATAATCCAGGGAGGTCTCTACCTACCAGTCCCTCCGCGCACATCTTGCAATGATCGTGCTATTCATTTGCGTGACAGGAAACAAAAGGAGCATCGCCAGATGTGAAAATCCCAACGCTTCTCCCCCTGCTCTGGGCCCTTCTTCTACGGGACATAGTCACCATTTTCTTTTCAAAAAGGAATAGAATTGCTGATTCCGGGGGCTGAAAGGGAGGAGGGAAGGCCGGGGGGATAGAAGAAAGTAGAGGGGCGGAGGGGAGAGATGGGAGGACGGAGGGACAGGGCAGAGACTGGAGGTAGAGGAGAAGCGATATTATCGGAGAGCCAAGCGCCTCTAAATTCGTGTTCCTTCCGTCCTGTTCCCTCTTCATTAAAAATCGAGTTCTCTCCTCGTCTGAATACTGGAGATCATTTCGCACCTGAGTGCGAAGTGAAGACGAGTTTGGTTCGCCGATAATAATTCGTTTGTCAGTCACACGATCACCATGGACGCTGAAGCAGAGTTCATTGGCCTGTCTGTGATTGCCAGCTTGCTGGAGATGGTCCTTGTGGTCCTGGACCTTCTGGATGTGGACAAGACCTTCGTGGCCGCCCTGATCTTTCTGCTCTTCGTGCTCTCCGTCGTGAGTCTTTTAGGGTGCTTAGATCCTTGACGTTGGGATGGAGACAAAGGTACCTTGCAGGAGATTTTCACCGAGGGTGTCTTCATTGTCGAAGCTGCGGCTCCTGAGAATCAGGTACTATCCACGAACCTAACTCGTTTTAATTTCGGACCGGGGTGCACTCTCCATAGTTTCTAACGACGAGATCAATGCTGTTTTCAATGGAGAGAGAACGGAAAGCGAATTTAAACACGTTTGGTTCGCTTTTAATAATGAAAGCGGGGTTGATAGGGAAGAGAGGTAGTGTGGTGAGGTGAAGTCCAAGATTTCCGGAAAATTCTGCCATTTTCTGCAGCAAAACAATGCCGTTGAGGACGGAGATGAGGACTCCGAGCCCGTTGACGACATCAATGCAGAGGCCCACTAGTCCAGCCACACTCGTTCCTTCACATCGTCCCTCCTTGTGTCATCGTCCCTCCCTACTGTTATGGTTCCAATAAAGCATTTACCAACGTTAGCGCGAGCAATGACCGACGGAACTAACGGGGGAGGTGATTGCAATGGTCTTCTATACAGATCCTTGAAAAGAGAAGAGAGAGGGGAAGGGGAGAGGGAAGCGGGAGTACTGTCGACGTGATCTATAGGGAATGAACATGGCTCAACGCCCTCTGACAATATACGCTGTTTTCCAACCAAAATTCCGCCCCTTGGCCGAGGAATATTGCATTGATCTACTTCAATAATGCGTCTAATTGGGTAGGTGGTCAAAACAAAGCGGCCCCGGATGTAAGTCTGCCCCGTGTCAACACTTCGCACCACTGCTCGGGTCCTCTCTCTGCTCGCCGTTTCCCTCCGTTGCTGTTTCCTCATAAAACGATCGGAGCACTGACAAAGAGCCTCGAGCGATCTTGTAATGTTCTGATGAAGGGGGAAGGGGGAAGTGATAAGTTCTGGGGAAGGAATAGGCTAAGGGGAGAAAAGGAGTCGTCGAGTTGATCTGACTGATCTTTTCAGTGATTCAGCGTAATGCTAATTTTAAGAAACCGAATCAGTGACTCGAAGATTCGGCGTCGATTGGGAGGAGGGGAGAGGGGGAGAAGAAAGGAGAGGCAGAGGGGAGAGAGGGGAGAAAGGACAGAGGGGGAGGAGATAGGAGGGAGGGTAGGGCAATAATCCCGATAGTCCATCCCTCGTTCATTGCACTGCGGACGCCTTGCTATGGACGCCGCTTTCTTCCTCCGATTCGTGTTACTCGTGGTGATGAACGTCGCCTGTACGCTGCTCTTCTTTTCGATTTTCGACTTCCTAGCGGTGAGTCAGACATGGGACTTGGATTAATATACCATGCAGAAACGGTTCACGATCGGTTTCTACGGCGTCGGAACCGCTGCCCCCATGAACGAGGTACTGAGAGAGGCGGGCTGTGAGGAGAAAGCGATGCGGGGAGAGAGTAGACAGGGGATGGAACATAAGGTGGAAATGGGTATGAGTAGGCAAGGAAATGGGTTTGATATGGATAAAGGATAGGGAGATACGAGTTGTTCGAGTACTCATGAAATTCTCTCCAGGAGGATATCGACGCATGCGATGGCAAAAGATACCATCCCGTCCAGGTAGTGGTGATCTAAAACGGCTACAGTCGCTCCTTCGCTTCGTCCCTCATCTTGTTTCATCGTCCTATTATAGCTCAATAAAGAATTTATCACCGTTAGCATCGATGGAATCGGGGGAGGTGTATGCAACGGCCTTCTACACCTTGGCGAGAAAGAATAGGGAGAGAGAGGGGGATGTGGATGGGGAGGTGAAGAGTTTAGGTAATGCGAATAATGTAAGAGCAATCGAGAGTCCATCTCTCGATCACTGGCCTCCGGAGAAGGGAATGGACATCGGCGTCAAGATTGCAGATGAAGGTCTACATCGTCCCTCCGTGTTTCTTCGCCCCTCCCAATTGTTATGGCTCCATTTGTGTCGGTCGACACCTCCTAGTTTTATCCTCTCTGTAATCTAGGGCCCGCCTCCCCTCGGAGGCGTCTTTCTCTCACTCTTGCATTCTACTGCTGATGAAGTTAACGATCTTCTCTTCTCGCACCCCCAAGGGGTCATCAAAGGGACGGAAGGGTGTCCCGAGGACACGGGGGTCCTTGGATGGTTGTAGATGAACGCAGGGGTTCCTCGCCTGGTTTCTGGGAGGCACCGGGGCTTCCCTCATAGTGTGTCCATCAATAGGAGAACTCATAAATGAACAGATTGCAGGTGCGTTATCGTTTGTGACATTTCTATAAAGGGCACTAAATTTATTCCCCGACTCGAACCAATCAGTGACAGATACACTTCATTCGATTGACGACGTTCCTTTGCTGCTCGTGAATGCACCCACTTCCACTCACATTTCTTCTGCTATTTTTTGCGCTGGGATTAAACGGTATGATTATCTTAAGTGCAAGTTTATTTCTATTTTAAGACGCGTTTACTGTAACATTCGAGCGTGCCCGGACACGCTGGTAACCGAGGGACCTAGGGGGGCCGGTTTTGCACATTGGTGTGTCCCGGGGCCCTGATTACCAAAACATACTTGGTTCGGCCAAAAGTCGATTAAAGAACATTCTAGAACAAAAAA
>JACMIG010003197.1:0-12864 GCA_014805385.1 Levipalatum texanum | reverse complement strand
CGTGAAATTCGTGTATGTGCCTAGGAGGAGCGCCGCTCCCCCTAGGCTCATGATACGCGAATTTCACGGATAGGTATTTTTTAATCTAACCTATCTTATATGTTCTTCGGTTACCGTGATCTCTAGGAAAAAGTCCGAAGAGCTTCTAAGAAAAGCAACGAGATAAATGCACAATGGACAGAGAACCGACCGTCTGGAACACGTTATTATTTGGACTTTGATAATACATGTTATGTCCATGACGAGGTGTTAGGCAGCATGTTCACTATCTACGAGCACGAGGGCAGAGAGAGAATGGGGATCATCTGGTTCTTGCATGCTTTCTCAATTTCACCCATTGCGCAATTCCCTATCCGAGATCCGCTACATGGCTCCTCCTCCCCCTTCCCTCCTCCCTCAGTGATCGTCCTCCAGGATCACTTGCCTTACCAATTACGAAGTTAGGAGAGCAGGAGGAGGAGGAGAAAATGAAATGACTGTGAGAGAGATTCGCAATTCGTCCCCGCCACAATACGGGCAGTCTGTGCCATTGAGCCGGTTGGCGGATTGTTCTTTTATCTCAAACAATCGCCTCCCTCCAAGGTTACAACATGAGGAAGTCAACCCCAATTATCATTTGCAGTGGATTCGGTGGTGGAGGACCGATGAACTACGCCCCTCCTCCTCCCCCTCCGCCCCCTCCTGGACTGGGAGGATACGCTCAGCCTCCTCCCCCTCCCCCTCCTCCCTTCATCCCCATGGGAGGGGGAGGCTATGCCGCCCCTGGAGCTGCCCTCGCTCGTCTCGGCATCCAGCCTCAGTTCCTTATGCCCCATCCCGTCCTCAACACGGGCTACGTCCAGGAGCCCCTGATGCCCGTGTCCACAGGAGTATCCGGTGAGTGGCCCCTATCGGGGATTCTTATCTGAGTGTCAGTTAGAGAGCCAGTTCAGAGATTGCCATCCGAGTGGACACAATGGACAATGGGCACTCCATTGAGGGGAAGGGAGAAGGACAATAAGGAACATTGAAGGGGGAGGAGGAGGACCCATTCGGGTGGAGCCAACCACTGCCACCAACACTCTCGTGGGAGGAGACGCCGATGAGGGAGGACTACAGGTCGTCGTCGAGCCTTCCGCTGTTACAGAGAAGCCCGAAAAAGGAGTGAGAGACTTCCTTCCTTCTCCTCTACTCCTCCTCCCCTTTTCAGACCCTCCCCGACAGTGGTTACGGCGAGGAGAAAGTGCCCGAGTTCCCTCCCGACCTCGACCAAGTGGCCGTGGGGAAGGGCGGCGGGAACACCCTCGTGGTGCCCGGAGGAATCGACGGTGAATCCGAGTTCGGAGGAAGCCACGGTGGACAACCAGCCAAGACGGGGACGTCGTCAGGATTCGGAGAGGGTGGCTCTTCCCCCTACGGAGACTCCCACTCCACCCTCGGAGGGGATGGAGACGGGCTCGAAGGACAGGAGGAAGAGAATGGATTCGATTCCACCGGAAGAGGAGGATTAGACACGGCCTCCCAGGGAGGGCAGACGGCCACGACGGGAAAGAAGGAAGAGGAGGCAGAGGAAGACCACGGGGCTGAGTCCTCCTTCATCGGAGGGCCACAGGGACCCGTTAGGCCCGAGGAAACAGGAGGCGAACTGGGAGGAAACGGATCGGATGGAGGATTCGACGGCAGCACAGACCACCACGCGGAGACGTCGAGACCCGGATTCGGACCTACCCATGGAGGAGACCATGGAGAGGAAGAGGGAGGACATGGAGGATCGAATGTTTCTGGTGGAGGAGCGGAACCGGAGAGCCATGAAACAGCCACATCTGGTCCTGAATCTCCCGCTGAAACCAATGGAGGCTCTGGAGGCAACGAATCTCACGGAAACAGTAGCCCGATCCAAGAATTCGTCACGAAACCCAGTGGACCTCACGGAGGCGATGGAGACTTCCGAGGATCAGGAGGACACAAGACATACGGAGAGAATGGATCGGACAATTCGGGAAGCGGATTCCATGGAGACGACGGAGACTTCTCCCAAGGAGGAGCGACGTCTTCTGGATCTGGAAGTCAGTCAGGAGGACATGGATTCCATGGAGCTGATGGAGACTCCGAAGGTCCTCACGGAGGGTCGGCCTCTTCTGGATCGGGAAGCCAAGGACACGAAGGATCGTCGACTGGAGATGGAGGATCCACCGATGAGAAGGGAGGGGAATCACCCTCTGCCACCAACGAGAAGGCCACGAAGAAGGAGGATACCACTGGAATAATCCTTGCACCCATGTCCGAAGTCGAGACCGAGGAAGGAGAAGAGGGAGGGACAGGGGGATACGAAGAGCCTGCTCTGCCTACGGCCGCCACCTCCGACGACAGGAGTGACTACGAGAGACCCCCAGGGATGGAGGGAAGGAGGAAGGTCATGGTTACTCAGGTACTGGAGACGGCAAGGGGCAAGGATAAAGGGCCTGTTTCAGTTGATTACGACAGGCCAGGAGGTCATCCCCGCCGCCACCCTCGACACCACCGAGTGGATCGACGGGGGAAGAGTACCTGTCGCTGATGGATACCACGAGGCCAAGCACGGGGACAAATCTTCTTCCTCGTCGTCGTCCTCGTCCTCGGCCTCCTCCTCTACCGAGAGCGACGGTGGATACGGTATGAGCGTGACCCTGGAGCCCTCCTCTGGGTACTCGTCGACTGACGATTCCCTGCCCTCGTCCTCCCTTCCCTCGTCCTCCCCTACCCCCACTCCCTACCCTCAACTCGTTGCCTCTGCGGCCGGCACCGTCGAATACGACCAGCCACTCAACTCCTTCAGGGCAACCAGGAGGATACACTCGCGAGTCTATCCCATGTAAGTTCCCTCAATTTTATAATTTATCAAAATATTCCCATTTCAGATTCTAACGACGCGATCTCCGCTGATGACTTTAATTGTCGTGCTCCGTACGCATTCTTTGCACTCCGTTGATCTCCGGGTTCTTTTGCCCCCATGCAATGTATATCGCGCACTAGACCCGCCAACCCCTGGGTAGACTCATTACATTAATTAATATTTATTTGACCATATCACCGTTATGTTGTCATCTTGCCATTGGTCGTTGTTCCCATCGACGTAAGCCATAAAATAATGCTAATTAATTGGTTAGTTTGCAAGGGGTCACTAAATATTGCAAGGTGTTATTGTTTCTCCGCTCATCCTGCGCTCACCGGCCGTTTGATCTACCAGTTCACCTCAGGGAGAGTTACAGGAGCAAGCTGCTCCCACACTTGTTACAATCGCATTACGGAAAGTACTCAATACAAACTAATTTTACACAATGTAAACGTGTTTCAGAAGAAATATTTGCACTACTTTGGTTCTCGGCAATGCACGTGAAAAAGAAAAGATTCGACAAGATAAGCAAGGTTCTCTGCAGTGTATCTTCATCCTCTGTTCCACTGTAATCGACACTTTCCCCTTTGTCCTTGGCACGGACGAGAACTGTTCAAAGGCAAGGGCATTCCTCCCCGTAGATGCCCTTGCTGATGTAGAGGGAGGAGGAGAGGGAGTGGAGGAGAAGGAGAGGAGGGGTTAGGAAGTCGTCTGGAGGGGGGCGTGGCCTCGTCCCTCCACCAGCCCCTCAGGGCATAAAACGTGTCGTCCTCAACCCTCTCGCCCTCCTCCTCATCCTCCCCCTCCACTCTCCCCTCTTTCCCACATCGCGCAATGAAGGTACGTCCCGCTCTTGGTCTAAATTAAATTTGACCTTAAATTATTGCAGCTGTTGTCCTAATTGGATTAGGGATGCGGATTACAAGCTTATTATTATGATAACTGGGTGGCATTTCTTCTACAGTATCCCCTTGCAGGTCCTCGTCTCCGTCCTCCTCCTCGTCTCTCCGTCCCTCGCCTGCATCGGAGGAAGTGGAGGCGGTGGCTGCTGCTCTGGAGCTCCTTCCTCATGCGCTCCCGCCGCCCCTCCCTGCGGAGGAGGGTATGGATTCCTCTAAATAACACTCAACATATCAATCCCCCTGAATGCCTTTGTTCACTCTGAATTGCCGGCAGTTTTTTCCACTGAGTGATGTAGCGGTCTAGTGCAGCTTGAGTCCACAGCAGCGTGGCGCAGTGGAAGCGTGCTGGGCCCATAACCCAGAGGTCGGTGGATCGAAACCACTCGTGCTAGCTTTTTTGCTCGATTTTCACCGAAAATCTAGGACAGAAATCTGTCCGGTGTTCGACAAAGTCCACTGTAAAATGCTCAATTACAACTTTTTGAGTCCGATAAAATCACGATAATAATCTTAGAATCGAATGTAAAATTGCGCAACATGGTCTGGGCCCCGATTAAGTTGGCCCTTATCCAGTCCTAGTGGAATCCTGGCGCAAATGCCAATAATGCGTCGATGGCGCAATGCGATCTGCCGTCCCCTCGGCCACCTTCACTTTCTGCCCTTGGGGGGATCAAAATTCCTGGGTGGAGGGAAGCGAGAAGAAAGGGAACGAGACGAGGAGGGAGGGGATGAAGAGTGCATTGTGCCATTGACACCTCTTTTTATACATAACTGTATCGGTGGACAAGGTTAGTAGGGATTGATACCCGGGGAGGAGGGAAAGGACGAGTCCTCCTCCAGGGTCGTGACCTCGCTTCCCATTCACACGAGAGATAGAGCCTGCTTCACCATCACAAAGCATCACGCAATTAGAAATTCCGTCCATTCAAGCTGGCCGTGGGCCGTTTACAGTCGTCTCCATTGAGATATTGGCATGGCAGAAGGTTTAGGAGCAGTGGATAAATGGAACAAGATCCATCCACTAAACAGCGCCCACTTTTTACGTTCCTCGAACTGTCCATTTAGGAGGGATGACATAAGAAGCCGGGTGTTCCGGGCCCTCAAAGTGTCCATTTGGACACTCACTAATGGGAATGAAACAGGGACGAGAATGGAAGGGGACCGAGACTCCTTCCAGCTACGCCGCCCCTGGTGCTGCCTATCCCCGTCCCGCCGCCTCCTACGCCCTTCCTCCCCCTCCCGCCCCCTTCGGTGGAGCTCCCGCTGGATTCGGAGGCTCTTATGCCTCCCCCGTTGCCCCCATCATCGGTGGAGGAATCGCCCAGGGAGGATACGCCACTGGAGGCGCCCTCGGAGGAGCCCCCGTCGTCGGTGCCCCCATCGGAGTCGCCGGAGGACCTTCCTACGCTGCCGCCCCCGTCATCGGAGGAGGATTCACTCAGGGACAGGTATAGGAGAGGAGAGGAAGTGAGAGACTGGACTACCTCCAGGTCGCCCCCGCCGTTGCCCCCGCCACCGCCGTCGCTCCTTCCTACGCTGAGCAGGCAGTCATCAACGGCGGATCCCAGACCCAGGTAATTATCGAGTACGCGAATACACAACCTTCCACCCTGCAGGTCGTCGTTGAGGAGAAGCACGGTGCCGCTGGAGGATACGGAGAGGAGACCGCCGTGGCCGTCGAGGAGGTCGCCCCCGAGGTGCCCGCCGGAGGATACAAGGGAGCCGCCGTGCAGAAGGAGGCCCATGAGGCTGGACAGACTGAGGTATCTACTCCTCCTCTCCATTCCCCCTCCACCCTCTTCCCTCTACAGGTGAAGGAGTCCTCCGTCGGCTACGAGTCCGACACCGCCGCCATCGCCCCCGCCGAGGAGTACAAGCCCGTGGAGAAGGAGCAGCAGGCAGTGGCCACCCAGGAGGGAACCGAATACGAATACGAGGAGGAGACCCCCGCCGCCCCCGTCGCCCCCTCTGCCTCCGCTGCTCCCCTCGAGCCCATTGCCCCCGAGACTGACACCGAGGCCGCCCCCGCCCCCGTTGCTGAGGAGCCCCTCCAGGAGGAAGTCGCCGAGGAGGAGGAGGGAACCCTCGCCCCTGAGCCCGAGATCGTCGAGGCCGCCACTGAGGCAGCAGTCGCCCCCGAGGAGAACCACGTCGCCGAGGAGGCCGCCCCCGCCCCCGTCGAGGAGGCCGAGGAGAAGCTCCCCGTTCAGCCCGCTGCCTACAATGGAGCTGCCGCCGTGAGTCCTCCATCCTCCTCCTCTCCTTCCATGATCTTGTTCCAGGCCGAGACGACGTACGACGACGACGTCCCCGCCGCCCCCGCCACCACCGAGGACAAGGAGATCTACAAGCGAGGATCGGCCGGCAAGAACTCCTTCCGCGGAAGGGCATAGACTCTTGTCACTTCACTAACTTATCGTCCACCCCGGCAGGAATTTCCTCGTAGTAATCTATTGTAGTCGCTATAAACTGTTATCAAAGAGGGCCCCGTCCTCCATGTAGTAAAGAAATTGTTGCTGCTCGCGAGTGTGTATTATTTATGAACGCAATGCCGATGGGACACGAAGGAGAAGATGAAGGGTCGCCTTCCCCTCCACACGCAACTCCACCTGCTGGGGGAAGGGGAAGGAAGCCCGTCGACCCCCCCCCTCCCCCTCCAAGGAGAGCTGTTTTGTGTTGTGCTTAGTCCCAATCACACCTCCTCCCTGCCTGCAGGGACAACTCTTCCCATTCCATCTCCTTATTCTCTCTCTGACCATCTCCTCCCTCCTCTTCTTCCTTTGTCTTTCCATCGTGGAAGGGCAGTCTAGACGTCTCCACTTCTTCCATGCATAAAGATCCTTCTGCTGACCTCTCTGACGCAATCCCTCAGCACGGCAGAAACGCCTGTAAGGGAGACGGGAGATCTTTTCTTTTCCACCTCTCTCCTTCTCTTACCCCCTCCCCCCCCCCTCCCCCTCCTCCCTCTTCTCCTTCTCCCTGCTGTCCTCCCCCTCGGGCAGGCGGCTCAGTCCTCGTATTCATTATCCATACAATCCTTCTCTCTCATCTTCGCTCTCTCCGTCCAAGTTGTTTCCCCGTCGCCTTCGCTTCTTGCTGGATGGGAGCTTCCTCCTCTGAATATTCCTCTTCATCCGAATGGGAGTTCCCTCTCCTCCCCCTCGGAGGGGGAGACTTCTCGTAGTGAAACAGCTAATTTCCTGTGGGCAGAGTGCACGAGGGGGGGACGACGGTCGACCATTCGACCTCCTCTTCTCGTGTCCCCTCCACCTCTTCCCCCTCTCCCCTTCCTCCTTCAGACGGAAACGACGGCAACGGGGATTAACCCCAAGGTTCTCCATATCACAGGAGGACTGAGTATTGCCCCGGGCGGGAAGTCCTTCTCCCCTTTCCTCTCCCCCTCCTCTTCTTCTTATTTTCGTTCTCTAGAGCGTAGAATTCATCTAGATATTTCGCCCTCTCCATCCGTGCACTTTCCGTCCTTCCTGAATACGTTCCCTAATTGTCGTCTCAGGATGGTGATGGCCCTGGCGCCGTCGGAGGAGAAGGAGGAGAAGGAGCCGGCGGTGCCTCCCCTCGGGCAGCTGGAGAAGACGGCGGAGTCCATTCGATGCAAGGCCGAGAGCGCCCGCGACAGGAGGGACAGGGGACTGTAAGGCTCTCTCGTTATGTTCACGCGGGCAGACAGAGGAGACTGTAAACAGGCGGGAAACCTAGGCGCCAAAAAATAGGACAACAACATGTAGCGAGAGATGTTTGTGAAGGAGGAGAGAGGAAGGACACGTGTGGAAAGAGACACGTGGATCCTTTGTGCATAGGAATCATAGGACAACCTCCTTTTTTGATAATTTCGAAACCCCTAATTTTTAGGAATATAAAAATCGATAAAAAAAATTTATTTATTTATTAATTGTTGCAGTCCGCCCGACGACATCGAGTGGATCCTGGCACCGTTGGCAGTGACGATCATTCGGATGAACCTCGCAGCCAAGCACAAGACCCACAAGAAGGAAGAGAACCACGCCGCTTTCGCTGCTCAGGTTATCCATTCTCTTTTCTCTCTTCTCCTTCGAGCCCCGGAAGCGTTCGCTGAGGAAACTGATGAAGGAATGATTATCTCCCTTGTCACGCGGCCAAAAATGGAGTGGCGACCCATGAGAAGAAGAGCTCCGTTCACGCTTCATTTCATCGAACGACGCAATTGGGAGGGATCGTTGTCGTGGTTCTCTGAACTCAACACACTTTGTACCTTTTTCTGAACTTAATTAGAGCACAATTTGTGCCTCGGGAAGGGAAAGATCAAAGATCAAAGTTCAGCTGATCGTCCCATTCTTCTTCGCGGGATGCGGTCTCCTCGGCACGGGAATCCTCCTCGACCACGCCAGCGAGACCGAGTTCTTCACCAAAATACCCCAGGTACCCTATCTCTCCTTCCCTCCTCCGTGACTCCCTCCAGGCCTTCGTCCTCGTGCCCGTCCTCCTCGGCCTCAAGGGCAATCTGGAGATGACGTTCGCCGCCCGCCTCTCCACACTGGTATTTATTGTCGACATCTCGATTCTGACGAGATCGTAAAACAGTTCGCTCCAATCCGGAGGCGAGAAAACTTCCGTAGGAAGCAATCATCCAGGGGGGTTTCCTCTCGAACGGTTTCTCTGAAGCCCAAGAAACACGATTAAAATAGCCCCAGTGATCCTTCAGGCCAATTGCTCTCTGATGGACACGCGGTCGCAGATCTTGGGAGCATTCCTCTCCAATATGGCACTCATCCAGGTGGAGAGGAAGAAGTGAGCAAAGAAGACCCTGTCCCCCCTGCAGGTGCAGGCCGTCGTGGTCTCCTCCGTGGCCGTGGGCGTCTCCCTCTTCGTCCAGATCATTCACGCCGAGGGGGTCAGGATAGGGGAGAGGTAGAAGGATAAAGAAATGCTGCAGATCGACTGGGGCGACCTCCTCTGTCTGCTGACGACGGCGGTGGCGACGGCCTCGATCCTCTCCTTCGTCCTCGGCTCCTTCATCCTCCTCATCATCCTCGTTGCCAAGAGGCTGCACGTGAGTGGAGGGGGGAAGGGAAAGGAGGGTTAGATCAACTTGAGATGAACCCCGACAACATGACGACTCCGATCGCCGCTGCTCTCGGTGATCTGTCGACACTGGCGTGCATGGTGAGGAATGGACATCCATCAGAAGGGACGAAGAACTCCACGTCGATACAAGGGAGATTAAGAGCGATGCTAATCTTCCCCGCAGTCGTCATCGGAAGCCCTTTCTACATTTTGAGGAGATTCCTGGGAAATTGAATGATGTCTGTCAAAATGGAGGAATCCTTCGGGCTTTTTGATTTCGAGGATCAGACTTGTGGCGTTTAGAGAAGAGGAAATCTATGGTCTCGGAAATTAGAAAGCACAAGACTATGGTATCAGTTGAGATGTTCCTGGGTGGGTGGCTGTACTCTCACGCCTCCCCCCGCCCCTTCGTCCTCTTCCTCCTCCTTTCCTTCTTCCTCCTCCTCGCTCTCGTCGCCACCGCCGTCGCTGCCAAGAACGACCTCACGCGAGATGTACGAACCCCTTCCGTTCTCTGACAGAGTGTCCCTTGAAGGTGCTCATCCACGGCTGGTGGGCAGTAATGGGAGCGATGGTCATCGGATGCGCCAGTGGTGAAGTACTCAGGAAGGCACTACGCATATTCCCGGGCATCTCCGTCTTCCAGCCTCTCATCAATGGTGAGCAAAAGTTAAAATTAGCAGCATTAGAACGAAATAGACCCTCATGTGATCTTTATACAGCGGAAAATGTGTCACAGCGGTGCAAAGGGCACATCAGTAATAAGAGCCTAAAAAATGAACCTGGTGCAGCGAATCTCTAAAAAAAAGCGACTCTGATTGATAAACTACAAATCAAAAAAGATTGGTGAGACATCTCTAATGCGCATAAAATATTCTTCCGTGGAGCAGAAATCACAAACTCCCGTCACGATGTAGTGCCCAATGCACGATTACAAGAGCGCAAAACGAAATTGTCCATACAAAAAGTTCGACTTTTAAAACAGTGTCAGTTACGAGCATTTTCGTTCACAGCCATTCAGTTGGGTAAACGGCGAAATGTGCGTAGTCATCATTCCAAATGCCGGGTTGGGGTTTGAACCCGGGACCTCTCGCGTTGAGGCGGAGCGCTCAACCACTGAGCTACGCGCCTTGCGAGCGTTCGCTCCGAAACGTATTAGACACGTCTCCCTCCGAAATCGAGGAGGGTAGGAGGAGCAGGGGAATGATTTATCTGCAGGAATCGGAGGCAACATGAGTGCAGTACAGGCGTCTCGTATCAGCACTGTCCTCCATCAGAAGTCGAAGGAGAAGGACGACGACACCGACGACATCGCCAGCTTCTGTTCACCATGCAGGGCTTTCTGTTCTACCGGTAAGAGCCCCTCTTCATCTACCATCCTTCCCTTCTTCCTGCTTCTACCACTCCTCCCACAACCTCCACTGCCCCATCCTTCCTCCCCCGTCACCATCCCTTCTTTCAGACTCCGACTCGACAGCGGCCCGTATCCTCCTCCTCCTGGCCGTGGCCGGCCATTCCTTCTTCTTCTCTGCCATCTTCCTCCTCCCTTCCCCTCCGTACGCCTTCTCCTTCCCCCTTGCAGGGGCGTATCTCGCCGTGGCCATCACTCAGGTACTCCTCCCCCTCCTCCTCCTCCCCCTCCTCCTCCCTCTCCTCCCTCCCTCCAGGTGTCCCTCCTCCTCTTCGTCTGCCAGTGGCTCGTCCGTGCAATGTGGCGTTGGCGCATCGACCCGGACTCCTCTGCCATTCCCCTCCTCACAGCGAGTGGCGACCTCGTGGGGACTGCCCTCCTCTCCCTCTCCTTTGCCATCGTCTCCTCCTCCTTCCCCGCCCTGCGACTGGGAGTCGAGAGTGCCTAGGTCCCTTTTGTCTTTCGTTTTATAGCCAATCTACGGGCCTCCATTTCTCCCGATGCATAATATTTGTCCTTTGGTAGGAGCCGAGTGTTCGTATCCGTGTCACCCTCGTGTGATTCCCTTTTTTTGCATATCCTCCTCCACCTCCCCCCCCTACCCTTCCATTCCCCTTCCCTCCCCTCCCTTCCTCGATCTCCTCCCCCGATTCTCTCCAACGTGTCCTGTTCTCCATCGTGTGGCAATGGTCGTTTATGCTGCCCCCTCGAATACCGTATCAGATTGAACTGAAGACAAACACGAATAAATACAATTAGGAGAGTGGCTCAGTCTCCGTCGCAGTCGTAGTCGCAGTGGACGAAACTTCGCTCCACGAACTCGAGCAGATTCAGTTTCTTTTCGAGGGGATGAGAGATGTCGTGGGTGATCTGGAGGGAGGGGAGAAGGAGAGAGAAGGGGACTCACCTTCAACGGCAGGTTCTCGTTCATGACGATGTGCATCTCGACGATGGCCTTGGCCCCGATGTGGTAGATCATGACGTGGTCGATGGCCCTGGTTAATTATTTTTAAATATTCAAATAAATATAATTCTTACTGTATGCGATCGTCGTGCTCAATGGCAATCTTGAGTATCCTCGACAGTTGTTCCTGCTCTCCCCGTACTCCCGTCATGGAGGGTATGTGCTCCAGGGCATGACCGAACCACGTAAGGGCAATCATTCCACTGAAGAGGGAGGGAGGTGGAGGGGAAGGAGGGGGGGGGAGGAGGAGGAGCCACTGACCACACGAGAATGGCCCCGATCGGATCCGCATACTTCCAGAACCTATCCCCCACGAAGGCGGAGACGATGGCGACAGCGGAGGTGGCGATGTCGTTCCTCATGTCCATCGCCAACACCTGCAAAAGAACTGAGATCTTTCAAGTTCAACGTCAATACAAATAAATGTATTGTACTCCTCCGTGCTTTCTCACTACAATACAAAGATGGGAACTCGCCTTGGACGATGCCGTTCCCCGCTGGAAGCAGATGAACATGAGGATCAACTTGAGAGAGCAGCCCGAGAGGAGAATGGCAAGGGTGGCGAGGGTCATGTCGGGGTGGATCTGAAAGGAGGAGGTGGAGGGGAGGAAGGGGATCCCCCACCATGTCCCCCACGATGGCCTCCACCGACTGCAGGATGATGACCATGTTGGAGATTCCCATGATCACGGAGCACAGGATAACACCCAGCATCTCCAGTCTGCAAGGGACAGAAAGAGAGAATTGGGGGAGGAAGAAAATCAACCTCTCCCGCCCTCGCGGATACTGGAACTCATTGGCATTCTTGATGAGGTGGAGGCAGACTCCCAGGATGATCGACGTCGTCAAGTCCATGGCAGAGTCGACGAATGTACTGGAAGGGTGGCCTCTCTCCCCCTTCTCCTTCTCCTCCTCACCTCACAATCGACAGCGACCCCGACAACATGGCGGCAGCCAGATTGGCAAAGAGCAAGACGACATTAAGACAGAATAAGATCCTGTTGAGGATGCGGTCCGTGCGTCGCTCCACCTCAACTCTCCCTTGTCCTCCCCCTCCCTCCCCCTCGTAGATACCTCCATGGGCTGTATGCACCCCTCGAGTAGCTGCTCATCGCGTGCATACTGGTCGAGGATGTCCGCCTGCTCCGAGTAGAACTTCAATGATCTCCTCCACATCATCCATGGACAATGTCTGTCTCCCCCCTGGGGGACAATTCTATCTATTCTTATCCCCTTGCCCTTTCCTCCTCATCGGCCTCGAGACATTGCCGTCAAAGTCTAGATCCAGCCTCACTTTCACACGGAATCGTATCAAACAGAGCAGGCACGAAAAATAATATTTGTCTCCGCTGTGTGAATGTCACAGGATGCAGAAATGGACGCGTAATCAGGGATGGCTTGATTGTGGACAGAGACTCACCTTGGCCAGTAGCTTCTTCCTCCTCCGTCGTTCGAGGCATCCGACGCGTGGACGGGGAGAATGGGAGAAGGAGGAGAGGGAGGAGGAGGGAGCGGAGAGGGGGAGGAGAGGAGACTTCTCCGTCCCTCCCATCACTCTCCATCTGTTGAGGGCCGAGGGAGGCACACGCCGATAAGATAAGAGGGAACACACTATTGTTGTGCACTTTATTCACTGGATAATGGTGCCTATTGGCTGGATCGGGAGGGGAGGGGG
>JACMIG010003196.1:0-12864 GCA_014805385.1 Levipalatum texanum | reverse complement strand
CCCGGGTTTTATTGGGTCAAGTAGAGTTGAACCTAAATGAGTCAAGTTTTATTAGACGCGGAGCGGCTAATAAAGGTTTACTACAATCCGTCGACCTATACTGAGCATTGCTCTCTAGAGTTTTATTGAATTGGGACGTAGTCCCAATTCAAACCAATGATTTTTCCTAGCTTCGCAAGAAAAATGAGTACCTAGACCTTAAAATCGATAATTGATCTTTGATCTTGCACTGGGAGGTGTCCAGGACCATCCTCGTAGCTAATGGAATCATTGTAAACTTCACAAAAGGTGGCAAAAGAGTTTTCGGTCCAGGCCGGATCCGATCCCAACCACTAGCCCAGCCCACCGTTGCATAACTGCGCAGATCGGACGGGATACGACTCAGCCAAAAGTAACGGATACCAAAAGCGTGACAGAGAATTGTGTAACATTTAGGGGGGTCTGTATCTCCATGATGGAGAGGTCGTAGGAGGTAGTTTTTGTTACCAATCGATTCGTCTCGATTTAGCGTGGACAGGGGGACAAAAATCAGCTCAAACGGACCACGCAATCAAAAGTTAGCACACCCCCTAGTTGAAAAGTTAAGTGCTGGGAACAAAAAGGCCCCCGTTGAACCTAAATGGCGCAGTGGCGGCTTCGCCGCCACTGCGCGTAATCAGGATGATGCTGCCTCTCCTGCTGCAGCTCTCCCCACAGTCCCGTGTTGTATCTGATGAGTGATGATGAGAGGAGGCGCATTGATAAAAAGAAAGGAAAAATGAAAAAAATGAAAAAAAAATATCCTACCTGCTATTGGGATGGGGGGGGGGAGGCGAGGGAGGGAAAGGATGCTTCGCGATTGTTGCCTCCAAGTTTGATCCGAATAGCAGTGGATTAAATAGTTCTTGCCCCCTACCCCAATGTTGGCGGCTCTAGGTGAATTCACGAAGCACAGACGATGTAATAATGGCTGCTCATGAATTCATGGATTTTTTGTCTTTCAACCTTTAAAATAAGTAATACGTAACAGTAAGACAGCAGGGTAGATTCCGCGTTGCATCGAATTTCCATTGCAGCATTTCGCATCCACGTCGTCACCACTATCGTTCTTGAATTCAGATTCTACACTATCAGGTGATTTTGTGCGCTAACCACATTGCAATAACAGGGCATCGCCGAATCAAGGATGGCACTCGAGCGTTGAGTCGCCCACTCTTCAAAACGGAATTAGATGGGGATTCCCAAAAATCGGACGTCGTAATTCCTTATCGTTTTTCCAGAGTGCCAAACCGACACGCCCGAAAACCAGGCAGATTTGGGTCGGGAACAAATAGCAAGAGGAGTTTCAAACCCAAGAGCACCTTTCACGATCCAAAGACCAGGCAGATCCGAGTCAGAGGAGGACATTAAATTTACAATTCTGATTACTGCGACAATCGACAGCTGTATTTTATGCCTCGAAACCTTATTCATCTACCACAACCGGGATTCATTTTCCGTTTGTCTGCCCCCTCTTCATTCTCCCTCCCCATGACAGAAAGAAAAACTAACAATGGAAGCCACGCCCAACGTGTCCTAAAACTCACATGACCAAAAACCAGGCGGATCACTGTAAGAGACACTAAATAAATTAGCAATTCCAAATGGTTACGGCAATCCTGGCTTGTATTTCTTCAGAGCCCATCCATCTACCACAACACCGATACATTTCCTGTTCCGTTCCCATCGCTCTCTATTCCTGCCTCTCCGTCCAGATTGGCAGCACGGAGTACTAAACTAACTACGGGGGTTTCAATCCAATCCCAAAGGGTCCTAAATTTACAGCCTCAAAAACCAGGAGGATCAGTTTGACTCCGGATAATGTCTCATCACCCATCCATCTACCACTATCGATACTTACTTCACTTTCCACCTCTCTCCCTCTTTATTGCCCTCTTCTCTCTCTACATCGGCAGCAGGAAGAACTCACAACGACCGTCTCATTGTCTGGTCCAAATAGCCGCTCACCAAAAACCAGGCAGATCAGAGTTAGAGGCACAAAATAAACAGCAACACGGATTGGTTGTATCAATTTGATGTGTAGCTCAGCCTCAAGTTGAAAACTTTTCCCGCTCAACCTCTATCCTACGTCTCTCCCTTCAAATCGGCCGCTTCGATGTCCATCCGCGTCTCGCCCGTCACTCGCTGCAAGACGACGATGGGCACTTCCTCGGCCTGAAGAATTGGAAATTTTCGGTCGACGAATTCCCAGGCCTCATTTCTTGCGTCGGGCAACCAGGCATTATTACGCCGCGACGCGATTACAAAACAATTGTAATAGAGGACAGCAGGGATAATGTAACAGCTTTATGTCGAACAACAACCCAGTAAAAATTCTCACTGAAAGCGTCTGCTGTGGGATGTTCCACAAAGATCGTATTCTCTTACTTGCACCTTTACGCCTATCAAAATCGTCTACCCGCGATTGCGGCAGTAATGCGCCGCATTGCATTAAAATATCCTCGAATGGTAGCGAGAGGGCAATCGTGAGAATATCCTTCCGAACAATAATAGCACCTTGCTCCCAAACTTGTAAGGAGGAGTTCTTTTACGTTTTCGGCGGCATTTTAGCAGAGAAGTTTGCGCGGCAGTTTTAGGCACAGGTAGACATCGTCCCTTTCCTTTTCCCCCCGCTCCTCCTCATAGTAATAGGGGGAGAATTATGAATTACAGTCCCTGTTTGTGGCACAGTTAAAGGAGGAGTGGGAGCAACTTCTTTGATTACTGTCATTATGGAAATCGAGACCAGACTCAGGCCAAAGTGCAAGTGCAATTTGGATAGACACAGGCCAAAAGTGCATTTTGGCCCCAATGGCCCCAGCTATTTTACAGACACGGAATGTTGCTTCTACCCCTCCTTTAAGCGCCGTCCTTCAATTCTCTCCACTCGCCTCTTTATTGTTTGTGACAGGGAAGGGGGGAAAGGACGGGCTTTCCCCGCGAGACAATGGGAACCATCCTGTTTGATGTGGCATACAAAGGAGAAATCAAGATCTCGGGCGTTTATGTCTCGATTTTTTTCGGTTATCAGTATTTAACCTTACACTAATTTCAATTGGGCTTGCTTACTCCATGCGAGAGGAAGGGATAAATATCAATGGCGACAAAGAACCAGGAACATTGAGGTAGCATCCCAATGAGAATTATGGATCACGCACAATTCAATCTGATCCTTACGTGGTTTACATTAAATTATCCAAAATGATGTAAATACACTCAAACGGTAGCAGGACACCAAGAGTGCAAACCAGGGCGATGTGCGTTGCGTGCAATTAGGATTATGCAATTTCGTTTGTGAATTCTCAATGCGACCTGTGCCACGGATAGCTTAAATCATGCCATGATGAGGATGAGGGGGGTAGGTGAAGAATTGGAGTTGACACCGCATTCGAAACCATTTTGCACTGATAATGATAATGTTGTTTCCGAGAGCCGTCATCTATTGTTGAACATCCAGAACAACTATTTACTGCAGGCTAAATATTCTTGTAAAGGCTACCCTTTACAAGAATATTTAGCCTGCAGTAAATAGTTGTCTGAAGGAATAGTGGGGTTTAAAATTGGATGTAACCAGAAAGGACTCGAGGATTAGTATCTCAAAGATGCAACAGAATTGCTAACTGCCCGAAACTCGGAATCGCCGGGTTGTGCTTGTGCCTAACCCAGTCAGTGTTTCAACATGCTCCATTTCTAATTATCATCTGGGCTTCTTTCAGCTGGCTTCCGAAGTAGCCCGATGTTGTCACCTTTCGCACTTCGTTTCCCCACCGCCGCCACACTCGATTTCTTCCTCTTCGTCCCGCCCGCCCTACTCGCTCACAATCAGCACTTCAATACGGTGAGGGAAGATTACAATTGAAAATTATCTTTTGAACTTATAATGATGAGTGACTAACTCGCTCGAATCACTTCTCTTTTTGTGTCTGCGATGTGGCACGACTTCTCCTGGTAGTTTTCCTGAACGATACTGGAGGAAATAGTTCACGGCGGTTTACTTTGAGCAGGGATCGGGAGTTGCAAAACATGCTCTCTCTGTTGCTAGATATTTAGCATGCAAAATCGCCTTATATTGAAGATGCCGTTAACGCCTATATTTTCATCCAGATAGGCAACATGGAATTCCCTTGTATGATCTAAATATTGGAAGCAGGTTGGGGATATCGTTTTTTTATAAATGCACTGCTTCTCACGATCAACCTTGTTTTTGACGCATACCTTTAAGGCGAGATAGAAACGTATACTACGGTAAGTGAGAAGTCCCCACGGTTTACGGTAGCTTTGGGCATGAGGAGAAAGAGAAACTTTGCAGACCTCCAGTGTGAACTCGGATGAGATGGAACGCGTGCGGTAGGAGAGTGAAGAAAGTAGGAATGTTTTCCGGTGAGATAAATGCAGTACAGAGGTGTTAAACTATGCTCGCCTTGCTACTGCATTTATCTCATAGGACGGGGAGCGTTGCATACGATCAGTTTTCCACTGATAATGTTTACTTGGTTCGACTGAGCAAGGATCTTGACTGCATCGTTGAATTTTGCGCATCCATCCTAATTTGCCATAGTTGGCACGCGGAATTCCATGGTTGTATTTGTTTGTGGCGAATCACTCAAATTATTTGAAATGGAACTGTGATGCCTTCAAATGATTAGATTGTTAATTTCCTTTTTACCCATTTTCTCCTATTAATCATTGACAGTGCGAAGTCAAGCCTAATCTGCCCCCCGTGAGGCAAGGTATTGCGTGGTTGCGGATATGGGGCGCTTCGAGCTAGATTTTTATGTATGGCGAGATGGATGAATGGGCAGAGGTGAGCAGAGAGGGGATGGAGGGGAGATAGAAGCCAGGAGGATCAAGGCAGCAACAGGATAATATTCTGAAACTAATTCACCAGATCTTAATTTGTAACGAATTCACACTTGCCACGCGTATTCTCCTGATTCCCACAAATAGAATTCACGCATGAAGGAGAATTATTTCGGAAATTTTAATGCCCTAGTTTTGAACCAAGGGGATACAAGCAGCAATTGGAAATTATACATATAGGGGATTAATGCCGCTGCACCATTGATCTGTCTGGCTGGATGTACAGTCGATTAGATAAAAACTCGTTCAGTGTCGTGATCGGTCGATGGAAGCGGAGACGGGCCTCGTAGTGCACGCAATCGAAATCATCGAACTGTGCCAGGCGAGGGAGCCGAGGTAAGGGGGGAGAGGATCAATATCTGTTTTATTTATCCGACTCGCTGAGGGCTGAATGAGCATCAGATTCATTTATTGTTGGGCCTTGAGGGACTCATTTCACCGCAGTTCACAACACTGAAAATTGATGCTTGCGCTCAAACATAGGAATAAACATTTGTATCGTGAAACACACAGTCAAATCAGCAACCATTGTGAACACCTGCATTACTTTCATTGTCTCAACATCAAATTCCCTGGTTTCATCGTCTCCCACTCCACTCACCCGTCGCTCCTGAAGAAGACATTAAATCAGCTATTCCAGAAGATTGTATTCCTGCCTCTTCCCCGCAGAACGGCAGTAAGAATAACTAACAACTGGAATCTCAAGTTTCGTATCCCCCCATCATGGTCCTCGCCGAGATTCAAAAGCCAGGTAGATCAGAGTTGGAGTGAACAATTGAAATGACAATCCGAATTGTCCTTCGATCCATCGCCCCATTCTTTTTCAAAATCCTTCCATCTACCATTACGGGATTCATTTCCCGTTCCACGCCTCCAATTCCTACCTCTCTTCCTCCAAATCGGCCGCTTCGATGTCCATCCGCGGCTCGGCCGTCACTCGCTGCACGTCGACGATGGGCACTTCCTCGGCCTGAAGATATGGAAATTATCGATCATCACCCGGCCCTTCTTTAATTGACTGCGCTTAGCGAATACTAGGGGCAATAGGACTGTCCAGCCGTGGGATTGTAGTATTTATAGCGGAGTCGTATCTGGAATCAATTCGTCCAAATGCCTTTTATAATGATGAATTCATGGCGCGTAGAATCACATGGTTTGCTTTCCGCAGATCCGAAAAATACTGCGTAACCCTTACTCGGCGTGCCTAAAGGTCACCGTCCATCGCGAGATTCCTACGTTCACATCTGAAGAGGGCAAAGCCAGCGGGGATGTAATTTTCGAATGGTGGTTCATGTACGGTGAAGCTTTTCCCGTGTGAGGTACCGGGGAGGGCCTCCATCGGGAGGAAGTGCGAATAGAAGAGTGGCCCTTCTCTCACATCACACAACAACCAGGAATAAAACTCAGTGACCAACGTAACACAACCAGGCATTGTCGCGCAACCACTCAATTACAAAATCAATGCAATTGCGACTTTCTACAATATCTGGAGTTCTCCCACTCTCTCATCATTAAGAATCGGACATTTTACAGCTCTGCCACATGAATTCACCAGGTCCATTCAAAGTTTCCCGTATCTTACGGGTCGTAAACTGTCGCATGGTGTTGCTGTTCATTGCTACCTGTTTCGGGGCCTGAAGAGAGGCGCGAGTATCGATCGAAGAATCTCCTTTCTTTCTCTTTCCTTTCATTGGCTGCGCACAAGCGATAATGAACGGGGCACTAGTCTAGTTTGAATGCGGAAATGAGTTATTATGCCCGAAAGATCACAGAACCATTAATTCTTCCAAAAAAACTCATTCATATTAATGAATTCATGATGCGTCAAATCACATGGTTTACTTTCCGCAAATCCTAAAAATGTTGAATACCACATTTACTCCACCAGTGCACGCACAGAAGACCCCTGCGCTCAGAGCTGCGCAAATCGATGGTTTGTTTTCCGCAAAGCCAAAAATATGGGATAGTACCTTTTCTCCACCAGATTACCCACTGGAGACCCCTTCGCTCAGAGCAAACCCGACTGGGGAAAAACGCCCACATGGTGTTGCTGTGCGTGATGCTTTCCCCGTGAGATATCGGGGAGAGTCTCCACCAGGGAGAGGCAGGGGAATAGAAGAGTGGCCCTTCTCTCACATCGCAATACCACCAGGAATCACAGCGCTAACTCGGTAAGCAATGAGACAGGAAATCAGGTATTGTCGCGTCACGATTCGATTACAAAAACAGGGTAGTTGCCGTCAGCAGCAATATGTTGACTTGAAGTAGGTATAAAAAAACTCCTTATAATATCCCCATTGCACGTCTTGTTGGACGCCCCTGATTCACCAGTACCCATTATTGCTACCACGCAGGTATGTGTCGCACTGAATTCGAATATGTTTGAATTGGGAAAAATGAGGCAATACGCTGAAGGTCCACTAAATAAACCTCCTAGAACCATCATCACCAGAGAAGTATTAGGTCCTAAAAACCCTGAATCGCCATGCTCAAAACCAGGCATGTCAGCGTTGCGGGAAGCAATTATATAATCAGTTCTGTGCCGCCGGTAATCTGATCGGTTCCAACTATTTAGCTCCATTCCCACTATCACAGTCCTCTCTCTCGATATCTCATTGTGGTCGTCCGTGTGTCTGGCTCTCTCGTGGTCGTGGTCACGGAGAATCTGACGAGGGGCGGAGGAAGCGAAGACGAAGGAGGAGAACGAGGGTGATGAGTGTTGGGTGGAATGAAGAATGTTGTAGCCAAAATGTAAAAGAGGAATTATCAACTTCATTAGAAACTGTTTGTTCTATTTTCAATCTAAGCAACGCCAGATCAACTGGTTATGTTGATGGACGAGAAAAAAATCGTTCATTTCGGTTTTATCGGAAGTGGATTCTGTTTCAACACAGCCATCTACCACTACTTGCAGACCAACCTCTATTTCTCCATTTCTCTCCTTACAGATTGGCTGCGGAAGAATCATCAGGAGGGAGTCTCAAGTCGTACAAAGTCCTTAAATGTTTCACCCACGGCACTAATTAACCGTTCCACCTCCATCCATCCCTACCTCTCTAATCAACTCATCAGGCAGAAGAACGAACACCGAGAGTCACGAGCCCAATCCCAAAGACCCATACATTTCCAGGCAATAAACCAGGGTGATCAGAGCGGGGGTGAGAAATAAACATGTCAATACTTTGCATACCGCCCCCCCTTTTTTTTTGGGCAAAAAGACTGTCCAGGTGGGAGAATAGGGTTGTTTTCCGCAAATCCCAAAATAATATTGAATACTCCACCAGAAGATCCACTGGAGACCAATACGATCAGAGCAGCGCAAACCCGCATGGGGAAAGACTCACACATGGTGGTTGATGTATGAGATGTCTTCCCCGTGAGGTACTAGGAGAGTCTCCACCAGGGGGAGGCAGAGGGAATAGAAGGGTGAACAGAGGAGCAAGACACCCCAAATCTATTCAATTCCGAAATAATGCGGATTTCTCGAAACCCATCGCACCCCAATCTCTCAATTACTCTCCCAGTGCGACACAAATGCGCCGGGTTCCCCGACCGTGAACCCCGGCTTGTTTGTGTCGCACCCTGTTAATAATTAGCCGAATTCCCATAGAGTTCGGGGAACTCGTGATCTAATTAAATAGTTTATGTTTTCTTTGCACGAAACTATGCCCGTTTCATCAACGATCATTTTAAGTGCATTTTTCATAAGCTCAGGCCAATTTGCCGATGAGAAGCTGACAAGCTCTTTTTTCAACGATGAAAGCTCCCGCATCCTATCCTATTTGCAAATTAAAATACCGGGCATCCCTGTAGGACTCTTCATCCCTCCTCCGCTCGCTGGATTCCATTATCCTGCCTGCGGATCTCGGCCCGCCCTCCCATCCAAATCCTCCACGCCGATCCCCATTCTCCCCAATGAGGTCATCGCCATCGGAGAAAACTACACGAGGATGAGTTTAGGGCATTTATCGATTTATCGATTATCATCCATTTGATAAGGAATCCATCGGAGGAAACATTCCGTTTACTACCATGGAAACAAATGAAAGCAGCAATTGCGCTTGAACTCGGTGCATTGAAGTTGCAGCAAAATATGAAATTTAATTTAATTTGCTCTGTTGCAATATTGCGCTCAGTAGTGTGAAAAAACTAAATGGAACGGAACAAAGCTCGGAGAATTTGTGTTATGCGCACTTCTCTGACTGCAGGGCAAGCGGTGTGCCCGCCTGGCTCAGTTGCTTCGCGTGTAGACTCCGGTGGCCATGGCCTTCGCTGCCTGCTCCATCCACGCCGTTGAACGAGGCGACGAACGGACACTCGAGGGGTACATCGTGGTTTAAAGAGGGGAGATAAAGGAAGTAGGAAGGTTGTCAATATGTTCATTTCATCTTATTATCGGTGTCTGCGTGTGCCTATTTTCATGCCGACATCATAATGTTTGTTGGATTGTCGAGGTCCGAGAACTCCATAAATTGAAACTTTAGCAATACTGTCCTTATTAACGAATCACTGCGGCGCCAATTCGCCTAGTTTTCCTAATCTCTGAATTTTCCTGCTTCAATTACAGGAGGTCTCGTCCGCCCACAACCTGTCAGTGTTCCATCGACTGGCGATGAGTATACTCGCCACGCCCCTTCTGCCGACGGTAAATCGATATTTTAGTAATTTAGCGTTCCGCAATTTCTATTTTTATTCCGCTTGAACTCTTTTACGAGTTCGAAAGTTTAGAGAAATTTGATCGGAAATCACTGCGTTTATCGGAAAACAGCTCGATTCGCTCACCTACCCAGTGTATTTATGGATCACATTCCGAACACGATGATTTCACGTGTTTACTGGTTCTATATAGATCCTTACATCTCCGTTCCGACCTCGATGCGATCCACTCTCCGTCAATGCACCACTGGATCCCTTCTATAAGTAAGTGGTGCGAAGGTTATCTCAAAATGCTACCAGAATTTGAAATGAGTTCGATATCAGAATAGAGTGCACTTGCAGAATCAGCAAATCCAAGCCATAGAGTTACGAATAGCCTCGCGTTAAAATCCAGGAAGATCGGCGTTGGAGGCGAGTAGTGAATAGGAATTCGAATTGATTGCGACGATGCGACAAGCTTTCGCTAGCGCCAAAATATATTTCATTGTCAGTGACGGAAATATTTCCCATTCCACTTCGACCCATTTATACTTCTTTCCGATTCTATCGTCAGCCGATGTACACAGATGAACTTATAAATGGGCGTCTCAAATCCAGCCCTAACAGTCCTAATTCTCCAGACCACGAATACCAGGAGGAATTGAGCTGAGGTAGCTATAAATACGGCCTTTCCGAATGACAATGCGGCAATGCCTGACGGTTTGGTCGTTTTTACCAAACGAATTTTTATTCGAAAACTAGGACGAATTTATTATTTAGATGAGAAACGTGCAGTGATTCCAAAATCATCTAATCTGCTTCTACGTGCACTGTATTTATTTTTTTACTTGTACTTCTATATCGGTGGCAACAAGAACTAGATACGGGAAAAGTTTGCCACGCCCAAAGAGTCCTCAATTTTCAGGCTCGAAAACCAAGGAGATCAGGGTTAGTAGCAATAATTAAAATTTTATGGCCATGATAACTGAAAGTGGCTCTCAACTTTAATCCCATTAAAGAAGGAGTAGGAGGAAACACATTTGCATTGGGGCAATTGGGGACAAAATGCACTTTGGCCTGGTCTAGATTTCCATAACGACAGCAATCAGAAATGTTCCTCCTACTCCTTCTTTAATCTACACAAGATGGGCGCGGCTTATCTCACGCTCCACGCGCATTCCCATTTCTTGTAAGAAGAACAAAGTCGGAGTGTCTCAGCCCAATAATCCCAAATTTCCGCGCCGTCAGAACTAGGCAGATCAGCGTTGGAGATTGAATTCAAATAAGAAATTTCTAATGATATGACAATGCGAGCCCGACTATTAGAATCTCATATCTTTCACTTCCGGCAAAAATTTGACGTTCCGTTCCACTCCCAGATATTCCTACCTCTCTCCCTCCCAATCGACATTGGCAAGAATCAACTACGGGAGTCTCAAACCCTATCCCAATCCTGATCCGAATTGCAGGCACCGAAAACACCAGGCGGATCTGAGTTCGAGGCAGCAATTAAATGAGCAATTCGTAATTATTACTGCAATGGGAGTGCGCTTTTGGTTACAAAAACCTTTGTTCCTTTATTCGCCTATTACAAACGGTGGTAATTTCCCATTCTGTCAGTCTCCCACTATTCCTCCCTCTCTCCCGCCAAGTCACGAGCAGGAATAAGTAACAACAGAGCAACAATACGGGCCCAAAGCTACTAACTTTCCGTGCTCGAAAACCAGGCAGATCTGTGATAGAGGCAGTAATTTAATTACCAATTCGAAATGATTACGGCAATTCGAGTACGTTCTTTTCTTCAGCACTACCGATTCCAAGTGAATGTGTTTATCTCGCGTTACGCCCCTCTCCCCTTCATCCCTATCTGTTTCCCTCCAAATCGGCCTCTTCGATGTCCATCCGCGGCTCGTCCGTCACTCGCTGAACGTCGACGATGGGCACTTCGTCGGCCTGAAGAGAGGGGCCATAATCGATCGAAAAATCTCCTTTCCTTCTCTTTCCTTTCATTGGCAGCGCACAAGCGATAATGATCGGGGCACTAGCCTAGTTTGAATGCGAAAATGAGTTTTTATGTGTGAAAGATCAGAGAACCATTAATTCTTCCAAAAACTCATTCACATTAAAATGAATTCATGATGCTTCAAATCACATGATTTTCCGCAAATCCTAAAAATTTCAGCCAGATCGTGGTCAGGTTTTTAAATCACTTTGCTGAAAGAACCAGCGACGGGAGTCTGAATCCCAAGAGCATCGACTTGTCATGCTCTAAAAACAATGAAGATCGGCGTTGGGGGATGAATGTTATGATAAATTTGCAATTCTGAAAAAAAATTCCATCATCTACCTCAATCGGGAACAATGGTTGGAGGGAACATTCTCTCTCCCATAGGATTGGAAGAAGGAAGAACTAACATCGGGAGTCCCAAGCTCAGTCATCAATGAGTCCCGAACCACTACGCCCGAAAACCAGGCAGATCTGGTTCGTAAGCAGTAGTTAAATTAGTAATCCAACTAGGCAACGACAATATCTCGATATGCCCACTATTACAACGGTCCACGGTACTGTCAAAAGCGTCAAGCCAAATCTTTGCCCCATTGGATCATTGTCCTCTGGCTAAATAAGCTGTTTAGCTGCCGAAATTCCGCCCACTCGCCCTTCCACGGGCGAAAGGGGGGCATTAATCTACTGCAATACAGGGTTAATTTAGAAGGACGATGAGTAGTATTGTCCGGAACGTTCGTTCCGCCGACAATAACCCACCATTTTCCAATAATTAGTTTATCTCGATGCATTCAATTGCTGTCGTGCCAGAGGGCATAAGCCAGTGAAATTCTGCTTGCTCCTACTATTTATTCGGCCGACCAGAGGAGCAAGACTCCCAAAAAATCCATTCAAAGTCTATCGCATCCCAATCTCTCAATTACTCTCCCAGTGCGACACAAACGCGCCGGATTCCCGGCGTGAACCCCGGCCCGCTTGTGTCGCAACCTGTTCATAATTGGCCGAATTCGCGTAGAGTTCGGGGAACTCGTGATCTAATAAAAAAAGTGTATGCTTTCTTTGCGCGAAACTATGCCCGTTTCCTCAAGGATCATTTTGAGTGAATTTTTCATAAGCTCAGGCCAATTTGCCGAGGAGAGGCTGACAAGGTCTTTTTTCAACGATGAAAGCTCCCGCATCCCGTCCTATCTGCAATTTAAAATACCGGGCATCCCTGCAGGACTCGTTCTCCGCTCTCCACTCGCTGGATTGCCCCCAGCTCGAAGAGCTGGGGCATTTAGGTTTGAGTGGGTTTTTTTTCTTCCCGCTACACATACTGAAGGGGTCGTAAATGGCTAACTTCGCGG
>JACMIG010003195.1:0-12865 GCA_014805385.1 Levipalatum texanum | reverse complement strand
ATCAAGCCAATTTTCATTCATCATCATTCAATCTTCATTCACAGACGAAAAGTCTGTGAATGAAGATTGAATGATGAATGATTTTGACAACACTACTATTTATCACCCGACCAGTCGTGGTCGTACTTGAAGAAGCCCTTGGCCTCGTCGAGCTTGATCTGCAAAATACATGAAATATATGTTTTCCAGACGATTGCGGAACGGACTACGATTTGTGTACAAACGTTTGAGCCTCTGGGATGATAAAATCAAACCTTTGAAAACTTATATTGTGTTTATTCTAGAGACAGTACGCCCAAAAGTTTCTTCGATAAAGTAATGGAATTGATACAACAATTACCTGGAGCTTGGAGGGCTTGGGGACGGCAGCGCCGCGCGAGAAGGCGCGGAAGGCGACGAGCCGCGTCATCGCCGCTCGGGAAATCGCCCTCGGAGTTATGCAGTAAGTCACCTCCTCTGCAAAGCGCCCTTGATCGTTTCCTCACCGAAACAATCAGCATCACGCAAGGATAAGCAGTAAAAAAACGTAGAATGGGAAATAAATCCGAAACTCGAGCAGATCGAATACTCGTGCTTCTTGGCAAAGTGCCAAATTGGGAATATGATCTGCGTGTGGGCGCACCACGGACTTACAGTATCGCACCACGGAAATTGGGGCAGTTTGTAAAATATTTACAAACAATTTTAAAACGTTTTTTTACGGGAAACGAGTGATACCAATGCATTCTGCATCGCTGGAAACGCCTAAAACCACGATTTGAGCCGGTTTGATGCATTTTTGGCCGCGTACGAGCCTCGGCCCGCTTTTTTCCCCTCCCGTACCGGACGGGCGGTGTTTTGTCCCGGGAAAAGCTCGATTGACGATAATGTTTCGATCGCCCCTATCGCGAATAATGAAAGAAAGAATATTAGTGTTAAAATAGTTCCATAATTACGGTTCAACCTGATAGAAGATGCTGAACTGTTCAAAATCCATAAAATCGTTTTTACAAGTTTCACATATTGGGGGGTCAGATTTGAGTCACACCAAGACGTGATTTTTCGCATTTTACAATTTCACCGTGTCATCACATACGTTTAGATATCAGAGCCCAAAAATGTGGAAAATGAAGTTCGCATACAGACACATTTCAGACTATTTTTTCCGATTTTTAGAAAAAATCACTGGGAGCAGGAAAATTCCCGAAAAATTGGGTCTATTTACCGATTTATTATCGCCACAAGCACACGTTTAGATATAGGAACTGTTTCAAAGTGGTTTTATATGTTTTAAAGCACGGAGAAAAGATGTGATATGTCTTGGGGGTGTACCTTGAAATACGAAAATATTCGATATCTACAGCCAGCCTGATTTTGCGCCCCTGTAGCTCCCAGGGAGTTCGAGGTTGAAATTTCTAACCAAGAAATTCGGATTCAGGGACCTCGAATTTGTCTATGTACACATTTTCAGAATTTTTAAGCAACTCTCCTTTGCGTAGGACGTTGATTTCGGAAGGTAGAAAGAGTGAGATTTCATTTAAAATGTGTGAAAATGCCCATTTTCTAACCTTTTTAAGTGAATCCACTGCCGGATATCAACGTCCTACGCAAACGAGAGTTACTGAAAAATTCTGAAAACGTGTAAACAGACTAATTCGAGGTCCCAGAATCCGAATTTATTGGTTAGAAATTTCAACCTCTAACTTCCTGGGAGCTACAGGGGCGCAAAATCAGGCTGCCTGTAGATATCGAATATTTGCGTATTTCAAGGTACACCCCCAGGACATATCACATCTTTTTCTCCTTGCTTTAAAACATATAAAACCACTTTGAAACTGTTCCTATGTCTAAACGTGTGCTTGTGGCGATAATAAATCGGTAAATAGACCCAATTTTTCGGGAATTTTCCTGCTCCCAGTGATTTTTTCTAAAAATCGGAAAAAAATAGTCTGAAATGTGTCTGTATGCGAACTTCATTTTCCATATTTTTGGGCTCTGATATCTAAACGTATGTGATGACACGGTGAAATTGTAAAATGCGAAAATTCACGTCTTGGCGCGACCCAAATCTGACCCCCCAATATGTGAAACTTGTAAAAACGATTTTATGGATCTTGGACAGTTCGGCTTCTTCGCCATCATGTTTTTTTCCGAATCGAAATTTGCACCATGAAGAGACAAACAAGTGGACGAATACTTTTGCTCGATACTGTATCTACGTTCCACTTGCAGGTTGACATCGCCTTCAAGGATGGAGATGAAAATTTCGGATCAAATTCTCAGATGATTCGTGATATCGTCAGGTGTTGCTATGGAATATTCTGTGAACAATAGACTTTCTTTCAGGAGTGACGAACGGATCTTGGCAGCTTTCGTACTAGTGAAAAGGTACTAATTATGATAGCTTGCTTTCAAGAAAATAGATTTTGGTTTTATCATTTGTTCAAGCCAACAATTGAAGATGGGCCAAGATCACAACATTCGAGAGGGCAGTGAGGGGAAGCTTGAGGGGGCCACCAAATATTTCTGATAGCCTTAGACGCGGATTCAATTCGTTCGTTGACATTTCTTTTACCCATCTACAATGTCCTTGCAGGTACAGTATTAACCTACTGTTCCTGTACTATCTACAGCATGGTCTCGACATGTACACTGCGCAGGAGATCCAGGTTATTGTTCTGTTATCATTTCAGCATACCTTTTACAGGACCCTGACCTCCTTAGAAGCCATATGCCTCGCAAGCAGAATTTAACATCTTTTGACTTGTTTATTGGATTTATATTCTGGTTTTCCGAACTTCAATTCGACAAGATCGTGAGTTTCCACGAGCGCATGGCCTAGAATTTGTAGATCATTTTAAACATGGCTCTGCAGGAGATATCCGTTGACGGATTCCGCTATCTACAGAGAAAATCTTTCGGCGCCGTCATAAAAGTATTTGTTTCGGCATTTTCAATATCAAATATTTCAGGATCCTATGGATGGACACGTCACTTCGCGCAGTGTGAGAAACAACATGTGGAAAATCCAATACGCAATCCGGTAAACAAATTCCATTTCAATGTAGTGTCATCTTATTTTAGGCGTCATGTGTCTGTTATGCTAGGAGCATTTAAAAGCAAGTGGACCTGCTCGGAGTTTGCTGCCTTTTTCTTCCATCTTTACGGCAAGATGCATAACAATGACCGCGAAAGAGTCATTGGGGAAAACTGTTACTTGTACCGCAAGCAATTCAATGAGAACGAGGTGCTGCATTTAAAAATTGCAAAGTTATGATCAAAATTTGCAGGATGAGCACGACAACGACTTCTATGTTCCACACTGCACTAAGTGCCCTCTTGATGCACGCAGTTCTGAATGTCGATTCGGAACATTTGGAACTTTTGAACCCGCGGCCAATGCGAGTAACCCTTCTTCCGGGCCTGTAGATGCCAACTCAAAGGGTGGTTTTGGAAAGGGGGGCTTTGGCTACGTCTCCGCATTTTCCGATAACGATGAGTGGTAAATTTTAAGCATTTATAACTACGATCACTATCACGTTCCAACTTTAGAACCATTTTTGCTCATTTTTAGACCTGGTGAACGAAAACTGTGAAAGGATCCGTAAGCTCATCAGAGCAAAAAACTCAAATAGTTATGGCACTGACGCATTGGTAAGCAAATTTGTATCGCGTGGCGTGATAAAAATAATATATGTATGTAGTACTCAGCATATTATAGGTGTTTCAAAATTGGATTATGCACTGATAATAGGTGTTTTAAAATTGGATTATGCACTGATAAAATTATAGCTTGATCGCTCAACATATATACTATGTGTATAGTTCATTTATTTTGCACAAAATTTGTAAAAATTGTCTAGTGAGGAATCACTATTCCTTCTCACTGAACAACGAAGAATCGGGGATGATAGCCCTTTTAATGACCCAGTGCTTATCTCGCCTCTGTATCGAGTGCCTCGAATGAAAGCGCGTCGTACTTTCCAACAATCAACCCACTGCCTCGACTGCTTCATTGTTTATCCGATTCGTGTGTTTTTTCGACGTTTCCCTGGTCTAATAACAGTGTCGTTCGGTTTGCCAGAGGCACTCACTTTATCCATTGAGAATGGCTGGGCAGATGGGGGTTTGCAGAGGGGAGTGTTCAGGGATAGAAGATACCCTCTTTCCAGTTTTTTCGGGCATCCATTTCTCTGGAGAATGGGGCAGATGTGGGTTCGCTTAGAAGAGAGTATGCGAGATAGAGAGTGTTTGAGAGATAGATGGCCCCATGCCAGTCTGCGAGAAAGACGTCGTTCGTCCTTTTAGGCCTGCACTCTGCCTCGTTCATTTCCCCCAAGGATTCCCCCAGTTCGCCCGCTCTTTCGAAGAAGAGCAATAGTTTCCTCGGTCTCTCTTCCTTTCCCAGTTCCTTAGCTTTTCTCTTATTGTTAATCCGTTAGAACGAGTAGTCAGCTTTACATATTGTTACCGGCTACGTACATTGGCATTCGGTTATCTTTGTTCTAATTAAAATTTTAGCCAGGTCATGCCATCATCCGAATCAGAAGAGGATGTATTCCCCGAACTAACTGCCGTCTATGACCGTCTATCACCGCCACCTCAGCCACCATCTGGCTATCCTCCGCGAGGATTCATCGATGAGCGTCTGTGTCCGAAACACTGTAAGGACAGCTATACGTATTGATGCTGAAATATCCACGTCTGTCCTGCATCTCACATATCCGAGACTAGAGATAGGGAGGAGTCAGACATTTAAAGGGGAATTCTTTCGACATTATAGAATACATATTTGTAAGATACGTTCCTGATCAAACTCTGCAGTGCAAGAATCAACGGAAGATTTCTGGAAGCGGACAAAGGAAATGGATGACTTTCTTCGACCACTCGCCCTTGCTTCCCTGGAGGTATTTCCACTAAAATTATCAAGGGATGCCAAACAATTTTCGAATAGCATTATGCAATATTGGAAAAGTACTGTAGAATTTTTTAGACCGAGGATTGCGAATCGTTCAAAATGAAGAAGAATATCGAGAAGAAGCAAAAAGAGAAACTCGTAATTCCCGAGCCGATTTTCGACGCTTTGAGGGAGGAATATGAATTGATGAAATATCCTACATACAACGACTACAAGGAGAAGTACGCTGTCTTCATTAGAATGATGAAGTTTTTCATTGACGTGATAATGATATATATTTAAGCTGTGTCGAGTATTTGATGCATCGGGTGAAGGCCGAGCTGGAGACGATACGCAGGAACGGAGGAATCGACATTGATGGTGATATCACCGTACTCCATCGACCGCATTACACAGTCGTGCAGTTTACGTACATGGAAGAACACAGCAAAGGAATGGAGGTGCGCCCTCGTTTTCAAATGAACATTTTATAAAATAGCGATTTTTACATGCCAAATGCAGGTAGACATCACTTTCAAGGATGGAGATGGAAATTCTCCCACCAATTCGCAAATGATTCATGATGTCATCAGGTACTGTACGGAGAAGTCACCGAATATACGTTTGTTCAGAAGCGATGAACGAGTCTTAGCTGCTTTCGTGCTGGTAAAGAGGTTCGAATAGGCAGTATTCAAGAAAATGAAATATTGATATTTTATTCGAAACTGTTTGGGGATTTACTTGTTCCACTACTTGTTTGGGGGAATTAATCATTTAACTATTTTATTCAATGAATGATTGAAGGTGGGCCAAGACAGCAACGTGGGATGACGGTCGTCAGTATGGCTATATTGCTGATAGCTTGAATGGAGGCTTCAACTCGTTCGCAAAACATCACTTTTCTGCTCACTTGCTCTCTTCAGGTACAGTATGAATCTTCTTTTCCTGTACTACTTGATTCATGGCGCCGAAATCTACACTGCTGAGGAGATCCTGGTAATTGTTCTATGATTAGTGTTGAAACCAGTCTAATTAAGAACGCTGAACTTCTCAAGAACCATGTGCCGCAGCGAAGGGAAAATTTAACTGCATTTGACCTATTTGTCGGATTCCTATTCTGGATCTGCGGCATTGTGTATAACGATGTAGTGAGTTGACATGAATTCCGTAGAAAACGTAGAATTTACAGGAGCTAGGCATTGATGGATGCCGGTACCGAAGAGAGCGAACCAGACACGATGTTATCATAAAGGTATTTCATTCCACATTTCCAATACTCTTTCATTTTTAGGATCCACTGGACGGACATGTAACTTCACGCAGTGTGAAAAGTAATATGAATGCATTCAGAGACGTTGCAATCATAGCGGAGTTTCGGTGAGAAAAAATCCGCTTGATACTGATCGTTCCGTAACTGCAGGCTCCAAGCAGCAACAATGCTTGTTGCCATTCGAAAATCTTTGTGGAGTTGGAGCTGCGAGAAGGTGGCGTCCTTTTTCTTCGGTCTTCACGACGAGATGAGTGATACCTGGCGCAGAAGAATCAAGGAGGGATACGGCTACTTGTACGACGATCCTTGGGCGAGCTATGACAAGACGAAGGCGAGCGAAATGAGTTAGAAAATTAAATTACGATCAAAATCTTTTAGTATGGTGCGGAGGATGGATTCCATACTGAGAGCGACGATGACGGTTCTGATCGGCAGTGCTCGCAGTGCTGCGAGGATGCTTGCCAATCATATTCATTTGCCGGTTTCGGAGAGAGAGATTCGGCCTCCATTCCCGAGTCTAAGGGTGACGGAAACGGACATGAAGATTCCTTCTCCTGGGGTCTGAGGATGATGTATCCTCTTCTCCTTCTCGGTACAGTCTTTCCAAAGCTTTCAAGCCCGTCTTCTCGGACAATAAGCACAGCGACGATATTGATTCGTCGGAAAATTAATTCTGACCGAGTACTACTCAATATTGTTTATGTGCGTCATCATTTATTTTGTCGTATTTCTCTTATAATGCCTCCCTAATGTATTTACAGTTCCGTAGAAAGTCCACAATATACAGATGGAATTAGACTGCTTCTTAAAACAATTTATAACACGCGCTACTCTCGATGAACTCAAATATAGCTTGCTCCATATGTGAAGTTAATTATCATTTCCCTTTCAACGCTTACGAATAGAAATATTAAAAATATCGTTTATGCAGTGATTGAATTGTCTTTGAGCGCCAAACGAGTATTCAAAGGGTGAGAACTATTAAATTTGGAGATTGAATAAGCCGACTCGCAATGAAGCCTGCTCGATGCTCCCCAAAAGAGCTGTCAGGCATTCCTTCTCCCTCCCCAATCGCTTTCCTTCCTCTCGCGTTTAATGTCGAATCTCCGAAGCGCGTGCATTCTTGCCTCAAGAATTTCCGAAGCGCGTGCATTCTTGCCCCCTGTCTTTCGTTCAGGTCTATTTCTCTTAGACGGCATTATCGACAAGGACAAACTTTATTCGACTTTCGCCCGAGATTCATCAATATTCATCAATAGTTCGTAGGGAGTGTGAATGATCCTCATGAAATGGGACAATAATGGGCTCGTGTTTTGAAATGTACGGTTGATTACGACTGGCGCTTGAGGAGATGCTTGAGGGTGATCCCATAGGAGACGAAGGCGACGAGCATGATCGCGAGGAAAATGGTCTAGAAATGAGCCCTTCAGTGTTGCTCCGAAAGCAAACTTACATATGCCCCGAATTCCGCGATGAGTTCCGGATATTCTTTCTTTTCATCCTGCTCTTTCATGATAAATAAGACGATGGTCTCGTAGATGGCGTCGATGAAATCCACAAATTGGATTATCATCGCGCACAGGAGAAACATTGGGCGCTTCTTCATGCACGCGAAGAAGACTAGGCCGGAAACCACGATGAACGAGACGACTGTGCTCGCCGCAAAGGCATATTCTTCTTCCATCTGAAATAGTGTTATTGTCGGCGGAATAAATGTTCCGGATAATACGCTGATCGCCATGCGAGCTCTCTCCAGTGTTCTCTCTTTTCTCTAACCGCCTAAAACGAGAGAAAAGTGGAGAGAGATCGCATGGCGATAATCGTGCAGTGCAGAACGTGTATTCCGCCGACACTAATAAGACCGAAAACATCAATTAGCATGTTTTGAAAAGATCTCGGAAAAAACATGTACACGAACCGCCTGGACGAACGCGAATAGCAGTGCTGAGCCCATTGTAAATGCGCAGACGCCCATCGAGACTTGCTCATACGATAAGTCGCAGCCTCCCATCCTGCAGTAAAATATGTGTTTGTTTTAACCACGAAAGTGGCAGGAAGCGGATAACAATAGTCGGAGTAGGTCACTGCGCCGTAACTTTAAAATATTAAATTAGATGCGAATCCCCCCAGTGGCCATTCGCAGCAGTACTTCAGCCTCGTTACGGTAACGAGTTTACTGCACCCGCATGCATCGTTGACTTCGGAAATGCACCCAAGGCAGAAGAGTATGATCACAGAGGGAGCGGGTAGGCAAAAGGGCCCAGTGGTTCGAAGGAGACAACAGGGAAGTGTCGGACGTGATTTAGCAGAAACTCGTAATGAGTGGAGAGTCGTTCGCCGAATCGGATGGTACAGCAAGAGTTCGCTTCTTATATAGTAGTACGGCTCCATTTTTTCACCCGTATTCAGTTCCCCGGCGCCAGGCGAACCACTCTCGCCACTCTCTCAATAACGTTGATCATTGTGTGACGGCGAAGAAAGTAGGATAGGTGCTTGACAACAACTCAGATCGTGCCACAATTTCGACAGGGGAAATAATTTTTATTCACGATGAAGGACAATCCTCCTGGGTCTCCACCCAGAGGATGCCTAAACACCGAAAAGTTAAACAATATTTTTGGAAACTCCCTGCAGCAACAATTCTTGTTGCAATTCGATGAGTGGAGCTGGAACTGGGAGGTGGCGTCATTTCTTCGGCGTTCATTGCGAAGTGTCGGATAATAGTCGCAGAAGAATCAAGGAGGGAAACGGCTACTTGTACTACGACCCGTTGCAAGCTAGGATATTAAGACGCGTATTTTGTAAAAAATCGAGCAAAAGGGGAACCCCCTGGACAAGCTGGTACAACCAAAGGTCCTGGGGGGAGTGGTTTTGCACTTTGGTGTGTCCCGAAGGCCTAATTACCAAAACATATTTGGTTTGGCCAAAAGTCGATCATAGAACATTCTAGAACAAAAAAACAGCATCTGAAGACCTTGGGCTTGTCCGGTGGTCTAGACATCCGGGATGAAGTCAAGCGGGTAATGGGCAGGTATTGGGAGCAGAGCACCGGCTCTTCCACGCGTCGATGGCAGCCAGTTGTCCCCAATCACTTTTTTGGTGCTTTCTACCCCCGCCTGCCTGAGCGTCAAGTGTTCAATCAGAATGGCGAGAAGAATGGCGTTTTAATAATGGGGAACCTCCGAGACGGAAGAGTCGGAAGTTGAACGTCTACCCTCGATAAGACCTGGATACTCCACCTCTCTTTATCCTGGCTATGAATGCACATCACAGAAATTCCGTTCTCCCTCGGGTCATGGGGTCCTTGCAACTACGCCGTCAACCTTGGCATTATATTTCTTAAAATTCAGCCTGGATTGATACAGGCCTCAAGGACAGGAATCCAGGATAAATTCATCTCTGAGACTCTACTTCCGTTATCTCCCCCCTCTGAGTCCAAGACAGCTGCAGACACTTTTTGCATTCGGCAACGAGCGTCAGTTGTTTAGGAGAAGACGACGGAGGAGTGTGGACCAGAAGGTTCGGGAGAAGAGAAATAGCTGCTTTATTCATCTTGGGCCGGAAATGATTCAAAAAAAGATTTTCTCAAAACAAGAAGACACGAAAAAATAGGATAATATGAGTCAGACAATGGAGAACGCAGATGAATCCAGGTGGCGGAGGCTCTTTTGGTTCACGAAAAATACTTGAGGAACTTGTAGGTGCGCCAGTACGCGAGGCAACCGATGGAGAGCACGATGAAAATGATGCCCTGGAATTTCACGATTACTGATTCTCAGAGAATATAAATATACTCTGTAAACAATTATCAGCGCTTCTTTTCCCAGAAGATGTTTGTCCTTCGTAGTCGTCTTCTCTTTTTCCTCCTCAGGGCTGGTTGCCACCTCCCAAACAGCGACGGCGATGGCAAGTACCGTAATAATCATGCATATGATCTTGAACGTCCATAGTTAGTGGATATCGTAGTTATTGAATCACCTGGCAGATGATAGCGGGGAGCATGTAATTAGCCTTATTTTGCAGGATGGCGAAGAAGACGAACACAGGTCCGATTAGTCCCATCACAATGACGAGCGAACCACTCAGGAACTCGCCATTCCACTGCAAAAAGACGCCTTATAAGGTCCACGAACAACTTCTTCAGAGTATTTGCAAAGAGTTTGAGAATCTTTTTTCACGGAGATATGGACTTTAAAAGAGTGGGATCGCGCCGGGATGCCACCGAAGATCACGGTGGCTTCCAGGTATCCCTGCAGATTCATACCATTTGAACGTTCACATGTATGATTAACGAAAACATTCGTGGCAGGGATCCTTTAATGAAGCTAATCCTGAGAACATACGGCATATCGAAGGCCGTCACCACCGAGGAACAGAAGTGTGGCGACGGCGAAGAGAATGGAGCAGACCTGAATTGATCTAAAGGGGGAGGTGGTTATAGGTCAAACCCTTGCCGAGAAGCATCCGCACACCTTCGGAGTTGGGGGGACGGGCATTCTGAATAGAAAAAATAATGACGGCCAGGCAGTTCTACTCTACGATCAACTCAAAACAAGAAAATGATGGAACAAATGATGGCATTACAAAAGCGTTCAATTGCATTGCCCTCGGAGGGGCAGCATCCGAAGACCTTGAGATTCCCTAATGGCCTAGACATCTGGGATGAAGTAAAGGGAGCAATGGGGGCACGTAGTGATAGCTTCGGGGCTCCTCCACACGTCAGCGGCAGTCAGTTGTTCCCAAACACTTTTTGGATGCTACCACTCTGCCAGTGAGCGTCATGTGTTCACGCTGCTGAGTGGGCGAGAAGAACGAAGGGTTAATAGGAACCATCGAGTCGTCTATCTACTTATCCATTGGCTCAAAATACTCAAAGGAACAGACTGCATCTCAGCGATCCCAGGATCGCAATTGAAAATCCGCAGTTGTAACTTCCGACGCCTTCCTCTGAGCGCACGGCAGCTGCAGACACTTTTTGTGATCGGCCGTCGGAGGAGTGTAAGGAGGAGCGGCGGGGGAATGTGGGGAGCTGGGGGAAGAGCAATAGCTTTTTTATTCGTCTTTCAGTATTCCGAGGCAGGAAATGATGAGGGAAGTCATTTTAATAATAGCACAAGCACTGATAAACGAAAACATGTTTCAGACTAGGGTCCTGGTGTACTCATTGTAAGGAAGGACGATCATTTACAGAGGAGTGTATTTTTTTTAGAACATCGAGTTTCCCCTAGAATTGTTATCTGTGAAAAACAGTGGAAACAGTTTGTGGGTTGTGAATGAAAAACGAAAATGGCTTTCTTTAGTTGCAGTGTTGCTGAATGACATGTGATACAAAACCGAGGAATGTGTAAATTCAGAATGAATTCGGGGTGTGCGCTGACGGATTGGATCACGAACGGTTCTTGAGGGACCAGTAGGTACACTACCCGACAAAAGTATTTGGACGATTTTTCCCGTCTTCATAACTTTTGACTGCCTCGATGGTTTCACGTCGGGTAAAAAACATGAGGTGCACCAACTCAAGGCCTTCAAGCCTGACATTATCAAGGAGCCCCTATGACCCCCGGCTATTATTGAACGATTTTTCAAAAATGCAACTTTTCGCGATTTTTTTATTTTTACCCCCCACCCAGAAAACGAATCAGATTAAAAAACCAAAAATCCTACTTATACATCAGCCTCATGGGAACATGCATGCACAATGCCAGGTGCGGGAAAAATTTCCTTTATTTGTATCAGGAGCTCAAAGATTGTCACTTATTTTCTGTTTAATTCAATATCCAATGGCCAATACACCGAATCGCAGTAAGCAGGGTGGCATAATTGTTCATTTTCAAGGGTTTTCACTTTAAAACACAAAAAAGTTCCATATTGGGTACTATGACGAAATTCGTCTTCCGCCGCAACATCATTTTGGGGTGCTCAAAATTTTGCGGCCTGTCAGTGCCAGGAACCATTTTCACTGTTTTTGTATTGCTGGCACTGTTGGAAGCGTGTACACAAAATTTCATAATTTTACGTTCATCTAGCAATGTTTTATAGGCATTTTTGTTTGTATTTCTGTCTTTTCGAGTTCGGCGTTAGGCTTAGGCTTAGGATTCTGAATATGTGGTCCTTGAGCCCCGGAACCTTGACCTACCCCCACTAAGTCGACTACGAGAAGACGATTCCGCATATTCCCAAAATCCGTAAAGTCCGGGAAAGACTACTTTCCAGAACTGGAATTTATGGAATCGGTTTTGTAATGCCATCATTTGTTCCATCATTTTCTTGTTTTGAGTTGATCGTAGAGTAGAACTGCCTGGCCGTCATTATTTTTTCTATTCAGAATGCCCGTCCCCCCAACTCCGAAGGTGTGCGGATGCTTCTCGGCAAGGGTTTGACCTATAACCACCTCCCCCTTTAGATCAATTCAGGTCTGCTCCATTCTCTTCGCCGTCGCCACACTTCTGTTCCTCGGTGGTGACGGCCTTCGATATGCCGTATGTTCTCAGGATTAGCTTCATTAAAGGATCCCTGCCACGAATGTTTTCGTTAATCATACATGTGAACGTTCAAATGGTATGAATCTGCAGGGATACCTGGAAGCCACCGTGATCTTCGGTGGCATCCCGGCGCGATCCCGAAATTGCAGGCTTTCGTATTTATCTTTCTCATTATCGCTTTCGTCTCGTACTGGCGTACCTATAAGTACCTGAAGAGTCTTCCGTGATCCAATCAAC
>JACMIG010003194.1:0-11954 GCA_014805385.1 Levipalatum texanum | reverse complement strand
TAAGAATTGTTCCGTTGGTTATTGGAATAGGACGTTCCTTGGTGGAACGATGAATTCTGTGGGTCATTGGGGTCAGAGGACCGACGGGAGGAGGAGGAGGGGTCATACCCGTACCCGTGGTAATTCGGGCGATGTCCCAACTCCTCCTGCAGCCCCTTGCTGCGCTCACCGTAGTTCCATTCACGCTGACTCTCATCCGGGTGGTTGGAGTGATTGTTGTTGGAATTGTTGAATGAATTGAAAGGTGGAATGGGATGATTGGGATTGATCGGATTGGAATTGCGCGTGGACTCGGGGTGGCGAATGGAATTGGAACGGGACCTGGAGGGGGAGCGGGACTCTTGGGTCGGCTCCTCTCGCTCTCTCTCCATCCGACGCGCAACCCGGTTGCGGGATCCCGTGCCGCGCCCCCAGCCGCGCCCGCGGCTGCCCCGGCCACCACCGGCAGCGCCTCGACGGCTGGCCGAGCGGGCCTGGGAACGCCCGTGCTGATCCAGCCTCTCTTCAATCCTCCTCAAGTTCTCCGTGATAGACTCCAGCGTCGATGCTGGAATTCCCATGTTTTGATCCCCCTGCTGACCCGAGTCCGCCGGGGGAGTGTCCTTAGCCATGTCCACCTCCTCGGGCGGTGGCGGGGCCTTCGACTCGTCCTGGGCCTCCCCGTCCATCGGGTCATCCATCGGGTTGGTTGTAGAGGACACTGAAAAGGAAGGAGGAATTGATTGACATGTGGAATAAGAGATGAGCAAGATGGGAATAAGAATTAGGGGAATACTAGGAATGATGCGAATCAGAGGTTCTTTCCTCCGGCTCGGGTTCGACGGGGTGATGGTGCTAGTCTCCCACACCCTGATCGACACTTCCGAGATACGATACCACATAGTTTGAATGCCCAGAGGGTGGGTGCTGGGAATATGCATCCAGCGACCACTACAAGACCTCCCAGGGTTATTAGAATGAATATTCCCAGGTAGAATCGGTATGCCCCTAGAATGGATAGAATGAAGGACCAATCAGGGAGGGCGATGTCCGGAATCGGGAATTCCCATCCGAAAACGTTGATTGTTTTCGTTCGGGGCAGGAATGAATCCCCCTGCGTCCATGTAGCCGCGAACATGAGGTGCCCCGAAGGTCGTACGACTCATTGTTCGCCCCTGTGCAGCTAAGCGCCACCTCGGCCCTAGATGATAGGAATCTTATTTTGCTCACAGGGGAATCCGGCGCTCATGGCAGTGAGAATGTGAGTCCCGAATTGCAGAAGAGGGTCGTGGCCATCTTGTTCTTCGAGGAGCAACTCCCCAGGAACCACGCCCCTGCCGAGCAAGCATAGCAACCGGCCACGTGTGAGAGAGACACATTGAATACTCCCCTGTCGATGACCGTGTTGATGGACTTATTTCCTCTGAGTTCTATTATAATGGAAGAAGGAATGGATGAGGATGAATACCGGATGGGGTCGGAGGAATTCATGTCAAAGAATAACCGATCGCTTCCAAACTCTACGGGTAATGCGTGTCGTTCCATTAGCGTAGTCACCGAGTCTCCGTGGCAATCACAATGCACTTGTGAAGGCCCTGGAATGCAGTTGCAGGTTGAGGTCACCGTGCAGGTAGACACATTCGGTGATCTACAGCTTAGCGACAGATGCGGCATTTCCGGTAGAACGGCTGCTGCTTGACTTGATTGGAAGAATGTAGAATGGAGAATCGGAATTGGTGGGAGAATGACTGGGTGAAGGGTCACTGTGATATCCCGTATCCTGGTTTGGGAATCTTCGAAAAGTGCATAACTTTCGGTGTGAATGTGCCCCGAGGCTTCCACAGTTCGAACCTGGATATGCGCCTGTGGTACCCACCGAAGGCATCGGGATACTTTGATCCACTCTTCATCCCAGAAGGAGTGGAACTGACGGTAAATAATGCATCCGTCCAGCGGAAGGCCACATCCACATGCCCAGAAACCGCAGGATGGTACACATCGGGATATACCCGGGAATGAATTAACCTTTTCCAGTTCAGGGAATAAATGCGATGTGGGTTGCGCATAGCATTCTTCATTAGAATAGCAGCTACCCGTGGATCTGGCGCATCTCTTCGAACTCGTGACCCCCACGCTTGAATGCCGAGTGTATGACAAGATAGCGGAGGAACAGGCGAGCTGTACTTCCAGGACTTGGATCTGCACTTCAAGGAAGAGATGCCCTTCATTATCCATCGCTCGGATGCAAGCGGTAACCGTCGAGGATGGAAAGGAGAGTACGCTGGAATGGCGCATAATGCACTAAGTCTTACTCTCCCTTCTCTCGCACTCCAAGGAATCCGAATTGAGAATTTCAATTGATTGACAGAATGAGGAATAGGCAGACGAGGAGGGGGGATCCGTAGTGAATGAGGAGGGGTTGTGGGTGACCGTGGAGATGGCAACGGGAGCTCCATCCACGCTCGCTACTCCCAGACACACAATTGTCACTAGAGCAATGTGCACGTGTGCTGCTCGTAGTGTTGTCCTGGATCGTTTGATCATGGGAATGAATAGCTGCTCTTCCTCAGGGGTGCGCATTACTTGATATATTCTGCGGCATTTCTTGAATATGTTGAGGCCCCCATTGATGCAGATGAGTGCCAGAGCGATGGAGAGAATGTTGAAAATGAATAGAATGAAGAAAGACCAGAATGGAAAGCAGAATGGGTTAGCCCAAACGGCTACGCAAACCCAGCATCGAATGGCCTCACACTCATTCTGAATAAGATCCGCTGAATCGGGCTCGTCTATGTGGTTGAGCTCTTGGGTGTGGGGTCGGACTGCGTTTGAGACGACGGGACTGGTTATTAGAGTCATCAGAATTAGAATGATTGGAATGAATTGATTGGGAAAGGGGTACTGGAGGGTCCCCATGGTTGTCATCCTCGACCTCCTCACCGTCCAGTTCCAAGGGAACGAGTCGGTAAATTGGCCGAGTCAGAATCCGCCCTCCCGGTGTCCTCACTTCAACGTCTCGTAGAGATCCGTCGGAGGAGGGGAGAGCTCGTATTACTGTTACCAGTGGCCACTCACTTCGTTTCGCGTACTTGTCGTCGTTCAACAATGCGATCTTGTCGATTAGACGATTGGTTTGATCTGCAGAAGTACGAGAGTGAATTCGTTGCGGAATTGACACGGCGCGTAAATGCATGAGATATTCTTCGCGAAAAATTTTCCACGCTCGTTCACGAACAGACTCAAGATTGCGGAAGACAGAGATGGCCACCTCCGCTGCGGAGGTTACTCTTTTCGAGTTCGATGTGAACGTGTCGTTAAAAAGAGAATCAGGTACGAATGGGAGAGAGGTAGAGACGTGCGAATAGATGAAGTCCACAGGTCTTAAGCACTTTCTTGATTCTTTGACCATGAGTAGGGGCCTACAATTCGCCATGCTCTCGACTTCGGTCGTCAGAGTGGTGAATTCTGGGAGTTGGAGAATTTTTCGCCCCATGGACTTTGACAAGGCCGACTTCGTTGTCTTCACCATGATCTCAATAATTCCCTGGCGCTGTGGCGAGAGCGGTATCGAAAATATCCACTTGATACGTTTGCGGGCGAAGAAACCCGTGACGTCATCCTGGTGTTGGAGGGCACAGAATGTGGAATAGAGAATCGAGCTCCCCAAACACAATGTGTTCCATTGTCAGAATGAATAGTTTCCGGAATGTGTCGTCTCGAGATAAAACGGGAGAAAGCCAGGAGGAATTGACCAGTGGATAAATCGTCCGTAACTTCTAAGTGAACGAGTCTAGTGACAAGGCACGTCAGAATCAACACATACACCTTAGATGGATCGGACTCCTTGAAGCGTCGAATGAGGAAGGGACCCATATAATCTAGACTGGTATGGGTGAATGGTGTTGATTTCAGAATCCTACTAAGTGGTAACGCCGGAGGGGGTGGGTACGCCAACGGGAATTTGTTTTTGCGCTGGCATGGTACACACACCTGAATAGCACGGCGGATCGCACTTGGCAGGCGACTGATCCAGAATCGCTGATTCAAATTTGCGAGAATATGGTCTCGATTGGAATGTAGGGGGAGATGCTCACGACAAATTAGTAGAGGGACGATAGGAGAATCGAATGGGATAATGATGGGGTTACATTCACCATATGAATACTCATCGGACTGAACCCTACTGCGGACTCTAAACAAGCCTTGCTCGTCTTGAAAGAGAGGGGGGCATCTCCCGGTTCCCTTTGAGGGCGAGTCGGATATCTCGAATTGAGCCGCGAGTAGAATTTGAGTCTCGGCGGCTGTCATCTCTTCTACCGTCAAGGGGTCAGTGGGTTTTCTATCGAATGGATGGAATAGGGGGGAGAATGAATTGCGTTTCTCTCGGAATAGGAGGGAGTTAGACAGCATTGGGAAGAGTGATCTATAGAGGAAGACTGTGACTCGAACAAGCTTTTCGAAGGAAGAAACACGGCGCGCAAGGGAGAGAAGGGGAGGAGGCGAGGGCACATCGCGGCTGACTGCCGCTAGAATGACGGTCCCTCCTCCCTCTCCTCCATCAGGGGGCGGTGCCATCCCTCTCTCTCTCCCGGGGCTACCGTACTGAAGGCTTGCTCCCTTGTCCTTTCCAGATTGCGATCTGTCCTGATCTGATTGATAAAGCCGTTGGCAGGGAGAGGAAACCCGAGATTCATCATCCTCCTCCTCATCTCGAATAGACGGTGAATCTTGAATTATCTCTGAGACGAGATTGATCTGAACTCTTGGCATTCTCACATCCCCGGGGGAAAGGGTGCCTTCCTTCTCCTCTCGCGCCATCGGATTGCTCATCGTTTGCGGTGTGGCATTTAGCAGGGCCAAATCCAAAGGATCCATTTCCTCCGGTAATCTGTCCATCGGAGTGACCGGCCACTGATCAACGGGGCCTCTCAAGAACCCTGGACCGGTAAACCACATGTGGGAGTCCGATAGCTCATCCGGCGGTACTCCCCGGGAAACAAAGTCTGCCGGGTTAAGTTCCGTAGGAACGTGATAGAAGAATAAAGGAATTTGAATTTTGGTGGATAGAATATTATCAATCTTGTCCAACTGATTGCGGACAAATATGCTTTTAGCATTTCCGGATTTTCGTTGCTGCAGCACAATCTGACTGTCCGAGAAAAAATGAACGCACTCAATGGGTTGACCCAAGTTCGACAGAAGGAATTGTCCCATTCGAATCGCACACAAGAATCCAATCAGCTCCAATCTAGGAATGGAAACAAGCTGACTGATCGGGGCTAGTCTACCCTTTGCAAAGAGCAGATTGATTGAGTTGGAAGGCTCTGACACATCCATGAGGTACGCAGTTGCTCCGTAAGCAACGGCAGACGCGTCACTAAAGACGGCTAGCTGCAGGCGTGACTTGCTTGTCAGGGGCAAAACTTGTCGCGGTCTAGTGAATGAGAATCTTCGCACACCCTTTAGGAGCTCGTCCCATCGCTGGGCGTCCTGGCAGTTGAGGACCGAGTCCCATCCCAGGCCTTGTTTCCATATGCCTTGGTGAAAGATGCGAAGTGAAATAGTGATACATGCTAGGAGCCTAAGCGGATCGTAAATGGCAGCCAGGTCGGCTAGAGTGGATCTCTTTGTGGGAGTGTTCCGCCTTCTTTTCTTTGATTCGGTCGGAGGGACAATGGAGAATGTGTCCTCCTTCGTGTTCCATAGAATACCGAGGAATTTCTGGATAGAATCGAACGAGCGATCTTTCTCCGCGAATTTCTCATTGAGACTCGCCGAGGATGAGATAAAGTCCCGTAAGTTCATAGACATTGAATTGAATAGCGATTTCAGTGTGTGATACGCGAATAGACCTTCTTCCTCCGAATGAATATTCAGACTAAGGTTATCAACATACACGTGGTCTCGCATTGTTTTCATTAGAGCGCGCGTTCGCTCACACGTGGTTGACTTTCCCAAATTCTCGTAATAATGAAGCAAGACGGAGAAGAGAATATTGGGGCTTGCACTGATCCCGAATGGTAATTTCTTATGTCGGTAGTGAATGAGATTATCGAATGACGGTGGCTTGCTGGGATCCCGTAGCCAGAGGAAACGGGTGCAATCCCTTTGATTGAGTTGAAGCCCCACGTTATGGAATGCTTTGGCGACATCTGCCACCATGAGAATAGGTGACAATTGGGCGCGTAGAAGCAGTGCCACTAAATCCGGAATCATATTACAACCCGGATCAAGAAGGTCATTCAAGGATTTACACCCTTTTTCATGGGAGCTGGAATTCATCACGAGTCGAATTTTCGTGTGTACTTTCCCCGGTGTAAAGACGGGAAAGAATGGACTGTAATAAACCGGGCCATCCGGCTTTTCCGGTGCTTTTTTTCCGGTGCTTCCTCCACTATCCCCATATCCACTTGTTCCTTGAATATTCCCGCTAGTTGGGGCCACACGTCAGTCTTATCCGAGTATGAGAGGAATACCTTCTTGAGCACAGCGTTTGCCGTACGAAAGTTTTCTTTCAAGTGAATGTTTGGGTCCTGTCTGAATGGGAATCGAATAAGTGGAATACCATTCTCGAATTCAAGTGATTCCGAGAATCGAGACATATGTTGCCGAATAGTTTCCTCTTTGGAATGAATGGTGGGGTCATCTGTGATTGAGATAGTCTCTAGTGACCACATCTTGTCAATGTTATTGTCTTCCAGTGACCCGTAGGATAAGCGCGAGTCACTCGCCTCTGCCACCGAGTAAACAGACAGCTGCTCATTGATTGATGCAACAGGCGCCCCTGATGCAATGGGACCGAATAGGGAGGAGGTCACTATTAGTCCCGAAGGGAGGCTAATAGAGGTAATATCAGGGGTCACGGTGTGGTAGAGGTCGATCCCGATTAGAATGGAAGGTGTCAGTGTCTCTCCGTTACTTGGGATCGATAAGGTCAGGTTATGATCCCTGAGTTTCTTATGATCCTCCGTGGATAGGACGGGGCCCTTCAGTTCTCCGCAGAGCCTTTCGAATTGCGTCAGCGGGAATGTCACTACCGTATCCTCCTTGGTGACTAAGGACACGTCGTAAACACGGCACACCTGGGGTCGGCTGACTTCTTTGTCGCCAAAGGTCCTCACCGCCATCTTTGTCTCACGTGTTGGCGGGAGACGCAAGCGGGACAAGGCCTCAGTGGCAATGAATGATCTTTGGGCGCCGGAATCAAGGACCAGAATCATGGAATGGGGATTGAGGTCGGAATCGAGAACTGTTACTGCGCATAGCATAAGCACTGAATTGTTAGAGTGAATGGAGGAATGGAATATACTCTCATGCGAATAAGAATTGGAATTGGAAGAGGAAACAGATTTGTCGCCGCTCATTTCCTCCCTTCCTGTGATCGGAAGGAGGGCGAGCGGCCTTGCCCAAAAGGGGATTGGTTTCGACCCGAGAATCCGACAGAACGTGAACGGTCCCTCGAAGGTTCCCTCGATTCCTTTCTCCTTTGCATGCCAGGGGTCGGGGGGCGCGTCCCCCTATCCCTCGTCCTTTCCCTGCCCCTCTCTCCTCCATTAGATGAATCAGCCTCGTACCGGGCCGTGGAGGGGGGAGAGGGAGAGGCCGAGTGGGCCCTGGCACCCCCGTTGTAGGAATTCGAACGAGAGACTGATCTTCGATCTCGACTGTGGTCGGGGCGGGAGTGGAGGGAGGGGCAGATCGCCTTTGCATGCATCGGGAGAGATGGACACCGAGGACATCCCTTGAATGGGCACGAACTCACGGCATGCTGATTTGAGCAGCAATTATAGCATAGACTTTTCTCCAGGAATACTGCCCGTCGCTCAGCGATGGTAGAGAATTTCTCGCAACGGTCAGCTCGATGTCCTTCTCGGGTACAAAGTGCACAGGGGTTGGAGATAGTGAGTGAATTGATGGCGACTGAATAGATGGAATCGGGCGTTTCGTATGAGTCACCTAACATATCGTCGATCTGCTACGCCTCAGATACGATCTTCTCGATCATCTCAACGAGCCTGACAAGAGGCCAATTGTCCGACGCCGAATCTGATATCTTTTTCTTCAAGATCTTTCTCTTGATATCCTTTGAGAATTTCCCCAGAATGAGATGGTGGGCCATGGCATTAGCCGAGTCGTCGTAATGCAATTGGCGCAAAAGACCCTTGATGACATCCAGCGTTTTACGCTGTGATACCGGATTGTCGCGCGAAACCGGAAGCGATTGCAGAGAATCTACAAGCTTGAAGGTTTGCAACTGGCGCTTGCCGAATCTGTCATTTTGATGCTGCCATGCCATTTCGTATTCGACGGCCTTGAATTGTCTGATGCATTCCTCAGCTTTTCCGATGACAGACTGGCGAAGAAGCACCATTTTTTCAATGGCAGGAATTGGTCGGTTATGGACAGTGATAGTGAATGCGGCCAGGAAATCATCCCATTTATTGAAGGAGCCGTCGAATGTGACAGGTTGAATTTTTGGCATTCTGGCATGGGCCCACGCGGAAGCGGTATTGTCTGCCCTGACCTGTTCATGTCCCTGCCGAAGATCTTCCTGGTCTTGGTGGCCGCGGAGGTAGTCGTGGGTGCGTTGAACGTGCCTCGCCCGATCCATCCTTCGAGCTTCGTCGTCCTCCGGCGCCCTATTGTTGAGAGGAAGGGGAAGGGGGGGGAGGAGGGTTGGCATTGCGCATGTGCTCGAGGCCTTCCCCTCGCGCAGCAAATGCACGCTGGGGAGCGGCCACCGTCTCGAAGCGATTGCGCTGGGGAGCATTGGAATAATTGGAAGAATGGATAGAATGGAATGAATGGTTATCGGCATCTTGAATTGCGTGGAGGAGTTCCTCCCTGCGATGGTGAGGTCGAGTAGGGCCTGCAACCATTGCTTCCGCCGAGCGATTTGTGGTTTCGATCGTGCGAACCATACGCCTCTGGTCCCCGGCAGGAGAATGGAATATGGGACGCGGTGCCCTCCGGGCCGGAGCAGGGCGCGGAGGGCGGGCCAGAATATCATTATCTTCATTGGCGTGGTCAGGAATGGAGGCTACTTCTTCTTCCTCGTCATTGATTTCCTCCTCCTGAGCGGAGTCAAGGTCCTCCGCGGAAATGCCCCTAGATGGATCCACGATTCCCGAAGCCACCGAGCCAGATCGCGAGCGCGTAAGCTTAGCGAATACCGCATCCAGCTCAACGAAACGAGTGCGCAGGGCCGGGTATAGGACCGCATCAGCCGTCCGAATGTGTTCTAGTAGGCCTCTCTCCGCGAGGTAGTTGCGAACTCCCTCGTGGTCATCCGCCCTTCCGTCATCTTCGAGAATTTCACGGAGGGAATAGAATGCCCGATTGAGTTTCAGGGAGAGAGTCTGGAGGAGGGGAATGATCTGCTCCAATTTACCCCTCTCGCTGGCGATGTACTCGGGGAGGGCGGGGTCATCGGAGGCGGGGAATTCGTATGGAACATTGATTATCTCCTGGGCCCTCAGGGCGGCTTCATTAAAGAAGGAGTAGGAGGAAGATTCCGGTCCGTAAAACAGCTGGGGCAATTGGGGACAAATATCGCAGAAAATTGACTACGGTAACACCACCGAGTTTGCAAATACACGCTGGAAAGATTTCCTATCAGCAGAATCAAACTGGTATCGTTCCACACCACAGACAGACAATATCCCATTGCTCCACGGAGTCAGGGAGGGCTTTCAAAGGCGCTAATCCGGCGCGCAGATTAGACTGCTCAAAGCTACCGTATCTTATGGACGAGTTTTCGGAAAGCCATAACTCCTGGTAGAAAATAGTATGGCAGGAATGAGTGGTATGAAACTGCTCGTCACTACTAGCTACATCCGACAATGCCTCAATCTCAGTTTTGACAGTTCCTCCTACTCCTTCTTTAAGCTGATTGAGATAGCGAGTAGCCCGCCCTTTGCATGCCGCCGTGGACGACATGCTTGTAGAACGGATTTGAATTGGAATTGGGCTAATTTCTTGAATCGAAGAGGAATCAAAATGGGTACTTAATCAGTTGAAGATAAGTGCGCGCTGAATTGAGAGGGTGAATAGGGCCAGAATTCGAATATATAGCCGATGCACCAATTTATCGGCAAGTGCAGTGGTAGAATGTCTTGTGTTGAATGTAAACGAGAGCGCACGGATATAAACAAAAGATTACTTTATTACTTCAACAAATATATCGATCAAAAGAGGGGTGCCAGGAAAACCCGCGAAGCGGGGAAAAAACCTGGCGGAATAGAATAGGAATTAGACGGTAGCCGAATAGGAATGGGAGTCGGGAGTGATTGAATAGGAATGGAATCAAGCTCCACTGACTGAGATCAGCGGGGCTTAGCAGCAAAGGCGGGAAACGGTTCCGAAAACACAATCAGTCTCCTTAGAGAATGATCGACCTCAGAGAGGGTTTTCACGAGCAAGCAGTTGCGGGGTTGGTTTGGTTGAAGGTGTGAACTGCCCCCGCCCGATGGGGGCGGGGCTCTCTCTCCGAGGGAGACGCAGAGAAAGAGAGAGAAAGATAGCGGTATCGCAAACTGGGCGATACACTGCGGATCGGTTGATAGTTTTAATCACTAATCTTATTCCAAGCAGTTGTACTCACAATCTCACAGCGACGAAGCGATAGATGAAATTGTAGCAGAGCAACGGGAAACATCCCGAATATATGATCATCCAAATGGACAGTGACAGTCTGGAGAGCCCATTCCCCATACCTCTCAACTAGTAATACCTGTTGGTTATCCATCCGTGTGCGTGCATGAGAAACGCATTCTTGTATATTTCGGGACCCTTTTAAGATCGTCAACTTGACTACAGTTAGCTAGCTCACCGGCATCACAAGAAAGTGACCGATGGCATAGACGACATCGAAGCATATGAAGCTGAGAAGGTAGAATTTATAGTTTCCGAAGACGTTCTTCGGAGCCTTCGCCACGATTGTCAGAAGGTACGAATTGAGTGGAAAGGATAGAGCTGAAGTTGGTGCAGTTTTATGGGAAATTTTGGGAGAACAGGATATGTGGTCTCCAATGTTTTCAATCCCAACAATTAGAAGAAGACTCTAGCAACAATGTACCAAGACGAATAAGACACCGTGATGAATAACGCTCACAAACGATTACCAAATGCAGCGTTTCGGGGGACCATCCCCCGAATCTTATCCAGAGTTTCTCGAATACTCGAGACATTGTCCTGAGCGAGTGGCAGATTCTCGAGGTTCCGGACCAGTCGAATGTTGAGAAAGCGGACGTTTCCATACCGCTCTTTCAGATGAGTGAATGCCATGCAGTAATCAGTGCAACGGAATTGCGCAATGCAATCGCGTGCTCTGCCTGTGAGTGACTGACGAAGGAGAATCATTTTCTCGATGTCCGGAATGGGCTGATTGTGAACGACGACTTCAAATGCCGCAATGAAGTCGTCATATCCTTGCGTTTCGCCATTGAATGTGACTAGTTCAATTTTCGGGAGACGCGCCTGCTGAGATTCGACATATTGCCCTTGGGGAATGAATGGAATGAATTGATTGGATGAGGCTGAATGAATGGATGCCGGCTGAGAATGAGATGACATGATCACCTAAATTGAATTTCCAGCAGTGAAACTCTGCACAGAATCACTGGGATGGAGTGAATGAAACAACCGCAAAAAGAACCGCAGAGAGAAAACAAACTCACGTATCCGACGTGACCGCAGTGTCGGAAGTGCTCGGGGTCGAAACACTTGGCCGATGCACCAGTTTATCGGTAGTTGTGGTAGAATGCTTTTAGAAGACTAGTTAGAGAAGAATCCTTTATCCGCAGCCGCACAGTTACCCGCTCGTAACACAAGAGTCCCCCGTCCCCGCGCAGGGAGGGGCGGGGCTGCGTCTCCGCTCGAGCATGTCCGGACACGATGGGACAACCTACTGGGAGCAGTGGCTTGTCACTTTCTGTGCCCCCCACGACGCCTTTGGATATGCCACAACAACAACC
>JACMIG010003193.1:0-12886 GCA_014805385.1 Levipalatum texanum | reverse complement strand
GAAATTGACCAAAAATGTCTCTAAATATCTTTTTATGACCATTAGAGTACATTATTACCGATGGAATGTAAAAACAGACTTTCGATTTGCACCATGATACCCGCATCATGGTTCGAAATTTCGAAGAAAATTCATCACTTCCAAACACTGAATTCAACATTGGAATTGAGAGATCTACTCGTTCATGTAAAAATAGTGTAAAATTTTTACTCCTATCGTGCATAACCTGCGAGTTGGGAAGCTCCAGAAACACACCTATTCCGGGTTCTTCACATTTCGGGCTGTAACTTCGCCTGGGAACGGTTCTGGGAGTCCGATAAGATATCATTTTGATCAGTGAGAGACGCCTATCACAGCGCCCTATGATATGACCCGATTCGAACCAAAGCGAAAATATCGATTTTCCGAACTTTGATCTACCACAGTACCTCGAAAACTGCCCAGGGGCAAAAATTATTCCAGCCACCATGGTTTGCCCCCCAGGGGAGTCGAACGCACCAACCCGTTTTTGGAGGTCAGGATTCAGGTCCAGAATCATCCCTTGTCAGAATAGGCTCAAATGTTGTGTGTTGGTTCATTGGGGGGTCCAAAGTACGAAAAGGGGTACGGTAGGTTTCGGGCGCATCTTCCGTTCGAGACCCAATTTCGAGTTGTTCGAACTTCTTTCCGCCATAACTTTGTCCAGAGACGGTTTTGAGAGAAAATAAACATACCATCGTACTCGGGAGAACGAGATGCACATTTTTAGTCCTATTCGCTTTTTCGTGAAGGTCATATTCATCGACTTTCTGAAAAGTGGGAACTTAAAAATTTAATTTCTCTGCGGTAGACTACGAGCGACAAAATTTTTTTCACTAATTAGTCGCTGCTAACACTTTAGCACCTGACGCAAAAAAAATAAAAAAATAACCATACAGTAAGTCGTCAAAAATGGACTAATGTGCTAAAAACCGTGAAAATGAACTTTTGCGAAATCGGCTAAGTGTTCCAATGGTCAAAATAAGTTGTTTAGAGACATTTTTGAGCAATTGCAAGTAAAAAAATTTTTCAACTTTTTTGAGGTACATAAGGGGGGACCTCATGAAGTTTTTTCAATCCATGATACGGTATCATGGCTCTAAAATCGACTTTTTGAAAGTAACCGAAGACATCTTCCCCTTACGAAATAATGAGTGTAGAAGGACTATAAACAACGAAAAATCACACCGCTCGTAATTTCCGGTGGATTGAAAAAAACTTCTTGAGGTCCCCCCTTACCTCAAAAAAGTTGAAAAAATTTTTTTTCTTAGATATGCTCAAAAATGTCTCTAAACAACTTATTTTGACCATTGGAACACTTTTTAGCCGATTTCGCAAAAGTTCATTTTCCCGGTTTTTAGCACATTAGTCCATTTTTGACGACTTACTGTATGGTTATTTTTTTTGCGCTAAGTGCTAAAGTGTTAGCAGCGACTAATTAGTGAGAAAATTTTGTCGCTCGTTGTCTACCGCAGAGAAATTAATTTTTTAAGTTGCCACTTTTCAGAAAGTCGATCAATATGACCTTCACGAAAAAGTTAATAGGACCACAAATATGCGTCTCGTTCTCCCGAGTACGATGGTATGTTTATTTTCTCTCAAAACCGTCTCTGGACAAAGTTATGGCGGAAAGAAATTCGAAAAATTCGAAATTGGGTCTCGAACGGAAGATGCGCCCGAAACCTACCGTACCCCTTTTCGTACTTTGGACCCCCAATGAACCAACACACAACATTTGAGCCTATTCTGAGGTAGCCTGTTCCGTGGCTACTCGAGGATGGTCGATCGCTAGAGAATCTATGTCTTAAGCTGTTTAACGAGGCCTTTAGAATCCGTTTTTGAGCTCCGTTAAAATTTCCTTTCAGGAACTGTACCTGCTCTTTCATTATGATCCCTTTCGACGGAATCTCGTGCCAAATTTGATGATTGAAACGATTGCTCGATTTCCTTCTATCGATCTCATTATTCTGTCTCAAACTCTTCGGCTTGAAGAGGTTCTCTAATAAATCAACTCCATGATACCCACCTCATGGGTTGGAAACTATCAATTAGGTCCTTACCTCAGAAAATTCGGAAAAAAATTTTTTGCTCGAAATTGACCAAAAACATCTCAAAACTTCGTTTTATGCCCATTGGAGCACTCCTTGGCCGATTCTGGCAACTTTCATTTTCAACCAATTTCTACCATGATACCCCCATCATGGTTCCGTCGTCGGACAAAAAGTGGGCATTTCGACTATAATTGATTTTGTTGAGTTCCTGAAGGTTTTATGATTTCCGGGAAGAAAGATTCGTAGTCTCAAAAATAAGCACAGTGAAAAGCAAAAGGTCCGTCCGCGGCGGGGATCGAACCCCCGACCCTTCGCGCTGTAAATTCACCCACCTGAGACCACTAGGCCACCGCATCCACTGTCTTCATGCAAGGGGGAAACAATTTAAAGGAAATCCAAATCGCATGAAACTTTCTTTACAATAGGTAATCGATGATGCTCTTTCATACTATGCGGTTTAAACGTGCCGCCTCGGAAAGTTTCTATTTTTTCTCGGCTTTTGAAAGTTCGGGCTCCGCTAAAAAACGTACTTACATCGTAGCTGTTGAATGTTTTTTGCGTCATAACACGCCTAAAAATGATATCTTTCACCGAAAAAAAACAGAATCAAAAAATATTGCTTCAATCGCTCTGGGCGTTTTTTGAAATAAAAAACACCCCTTATTTTTTCTAGAATATTCTACGGGGTCTTAAGACAAACCGAGTAGTGTGTTATAGTTGTGGTCAGGGCAGGTACATACCATAAAGAAACCAGCCCCTGGATCGCTTGTTTGGCAACCCTGTCCGCGGGGTCGCCCCTTTTTCAGAAAACTCGTCTTAATTTAATTGTGCGAAATTAGAGTTATGCGATCAGAATGGGCATTTGGGTCGAATAAACAACCGTCTTCGATATTTGCGCGCGCCCTCTCTCTCTCCCACTTCTAAACATCTTCGTTTATTACTAAATTAATTTCAATTTATAATTGTTATCATTTCTTATATGAAAAAAAAAACCCTTGTTCTCCTCAGCCGACGCCGAACCGACGACGATCGATCCCGCCTTCACCTACGGAGTCAGCGGAACGATACGAGCGGATTCGACGGCCATGGCCCCCGGGAAGACGTACCCCAGCCCCGTCATCGGGTGCACCGATCTACCGGTACGACAAACCCTCAATTTGTTTTGAGGATTACGGTAGTCTCGATACTGTTCATAGAATTGATGTAGTCTTTTGAGAATATTTATAGGATTATGATGCTACATGTAGGACAATACGATTTCGGCGGGAACGATTTTGTCCGGAGGATTACGGTAATCGCAGAAATTATCCGCTCAGGACAACGGCGCCATCATGGTGATCTACGCGGACCCGAAATTCCCGGATGGCTTCGTCTTCCCCGCACGTCGTCTCGAAGCGGCCAAGGAACTCGAGCGCACCCTCAAGCCCGGAGACTACAATGATCGCAGGGTACTGTAGCTTTCGGCAGCTCTCGATCTTTTTAAGGTAGTTTGGGCACAATAATTGCTGGCTCTCTTCAGGACGGACCCTATCGCCCGATGATCGGTTTTACGCGCGACCACGGAACGAGGTAAGATTTACTCATTATGTGAAAACCGCACTCAATCAATAAAATAAAAACTATCATATGATCAATAAAATCTATTATGATCGTTTTCAATCGATTATTTTCCAGGGCCTCCCTGGATTCGAGTGGCCACCGCGCACTGCGCCACGAGGCGGGCATCGGATCGGGCCAGGGTCGGTGGGAGCCGCCCCAGCAGATGTGGGAGAGGGAGAGGGGAGGAGGTGAGCGAGAAACGAAGTGTCGAGTAGGGAACTCCTACGAGTCGTCTTTTGTACATACCTCGGTATTGTGGGAACAGGCGATGTTGCATCCCTTTTGAGCTACGCGAAACCACGTGAGTTTGTGTATCGCTCAAAACACAAATAGGAAACTAATTGTTTCCTATGATACAGTGTAGGAGCCTGTTCCAAAACGATTAATAACAATCTACTGACGCTAAAATTGGAAGCAGTGCATTGCACAAACGCTGCGTAAATGTTTTTCTCTAGTTTTCGAATAGGCGAATCAATTATTTCTAATGTATGCGCTGCGTATGAGACCATGAGGTTTCGCATTTCACACTGCATTCAAATCATGAATAATTTTCTATCTGCAATTATGATATCTTATCGTTGCATTTTACATAATAAACATTGTTTAGTAAACACTCATCACGACTAGGGTGGGGAAAACGAGAAACGATCAGACAAGTCTGGAAATTTTTTTCGATTGACTGTTCGCAATAGAGTGGGGAAACGGTTAATGATGATCATAGACAGATGATGATCATTCGATGTTGGTTATGTCTAGATGATGATCATCGATGATCATCATTTCAAATTTTGCATGCAAAGTGAGTTTGCCAATTACTAACACTTCAACGAGACAGTGTCTCATATCATGATTCTTCCCGCTCAGTAGACATGACGAGGTGGCCGAGTGGATAACGACTCCGACCATGAGCTAACATTTTGGAAGTTCGAGTCCTATTTGTGTGCTTGTTTTTGCCTTTTTGCTTTCTACAGGGCTGGTGTCGATGAGTCGAAGTGGTAGTGATCAAAAGCAAGTCTTCCATCCTTTGCTCGTCCTACCATGTAGAATTCATGTAGAAATCATGACTCGGGATTGCGTTGACTGGTTAAATACAATAGATTTAATTCGTTATTTCCTCTGTGAGTCGCTGATGTCAGCAGACAACCCGTAGACAAGGAGTGAATAGGAGGTATGAATTCGACATTAGCGAGATAATGAGGAGATATTTTCAGACGTCTGAAATGAATTGTTGCAGTCTTGACCTGCTGTGTAAGACGGCCATATAAAGTGACCGAAAACGAGACAGTCTGGTCGATGGCTTCAAGGAAATGATCATCATCGGCTGTCGTCATCGATGATGATCATAAATGATCATCATTTATGATGATCATCGTAGACAGACGATGATGATCATTTAACCGATCTCCCCACTCTAGTTCGGAAAAGTTTATCGAGAAACGATTGATAAACTTTTGCATTAATGTCTCCGGACAATTTATTCGCAAAAGTCTGGGCTGACTCGACTCGAGCAGTCCAATTTACAAAATTAGACAGTCTGATTTCTCTCTTTCTCTGGCGCTCTCCACTAGTCTAATTGTCTCTCGTCTCTTTACCGATCAGTTTTCGGAAAGAAAATTTTGCGACAAAGCCTTTTCGCAAAAGTCAGATTTTTCGAGAAACAAGACGTCTCGTTTATCGCAAAACAATCGTTTATCGCAAAGCGTTGTCCGACTTCTTTTCATTTTGCAGACATTTTCATTTTCCCCACCCTAATCATGACATCTTTCTTCCCTTTTGGGGGTATGGCAATTTACCATTGGTAATTCACTCCAATATTTAACCCAGGTTTTCAATCAAGATTTTTTAAAATCTATTTCTACTGCGAGCAGAATCCACGCGATTTCGCGTATCTCACAACACTCAAATTGAGAACGATTTCATTTCTACAATTAGTCCTTGGATATCTGGGTTTCAAAAAACACCACCTGTGTGCGCTATCTTGGACCGTAGCAACAATGAAACTGATCTTCCTTCACAGGAGGCGAGTACGGCGGTGGACGAGGAGGCGGGTACAGTCAGCGCGGAGGAGGAGGAGGTTACGGGCAGAGGTACGTTGGAGGAGGTTGTAGCAAACATCGTCGTAGGATAGCACACCACGACATTTACTTCACCACGTGCGCCTTCTTCTCAAATATGCCCATTACAGGAACAGCTACGGCGGAGGCAACTATCAGGGTGGAGGACGAGGAGGAGGCGGCGGAGGATACCAGCAGCAGAGGCACTCGGATGGAGGATGGGCTGCCATGGTGAGCGCAGGCATACTGTAGCTGCACTGGGATACGGTAGCCACGGAATTACGGTTTTGTATCAATCGATATCTGCCTGTAGTATACAGTTAGTTTGGATTATGGTATCCATTCAATCTACATTTTCACCCATTCAGTCCCATGGAGGAGGAGGCGGCGGCGGAAACTACGGCGCACCACCACGTCGAGGAGGAGGCGGCGGAGGATACGGTATGGGTTTGAATTTCCCGCGCTAAACCGGATTACGGAAGTCCAAATTATTATACGATTTCCAGGTAACTACGGTGGCAATAAGCAGCGCGGTGGTTACGGTGGTGGACGCGGAGGCGGTCGCGGTGGTCAGGACAATGGACAGCAGAGGCCGGCGTGGAGGTATTGAGAGAGATATCTCCCTCCTCCGACTTCTCTGCCGCTCTCTCCTCTTCCTGTACTCTCTCGTCTCTCACCCTTGTAGCATCTCGAATAGTAACACCTCACACAACGTAACCGTTCTCTACTCGCTTTTCGATCTCGCAAAATATTCCTCTCTATTCGTGAACTGTACTCGATGGAGTTTTGTAGACTAGCATCACGATATTTTCATCCCTGTTGGCAACAATAACGTGCCTTTTTAGAACTCAGGCACATGCTCGCTATTAGAGATAGACACTGTCCTATGAAAAATGAGTGTAGAATATAATGTCGTTGTCGTTTGTCGCTTTTCTCGGTCTCAACTATGTCGTATAGTAATTGAAACAACCACGTCCACGTCAACCTTCTAACTTACCCCCTTCTAGAAGGGATTGATTGATTGATACGATCGGATAAACGTAATACACACTCAGGCCCTATTTCTGGCAGGAAATGTGGTATTTGAAAATATGTAAATTTCTGGAAACAATTTGAACAGGGAGAAAAGGTGGGGGCAAGAAGTGCATTGTCCCCTCCAATGGAATGATGAAGAGTGCAAAGAGACTCGGGTATTTTCTCTCGTCGTCTACTCCCTCTTTACCCTTCTACTCTCTACGCGAGAGAGACAGCAGGGACAGAGAGGCAGCGGACGACGAGAGAGGGTGCGAGGGAGGGGGAAGAGAGAGGAGAGGGGCGGCAGAGGGTTGAGGCGGGGAGGGGAATCGATTCGGAAGGGGGCGCGCTCTCTCTCTCGGGGGGGGGGGGGGGGGGGGGGGGCGGCCGGCCGGCGGGCACGGGGGTGTGGGGGGGTGGGTTATTTTTTTGGTTCGGGGGGGGCTTTGCCTTTTCCCCCCCCCCCCGCCCCATTCCACCAGGCACACGATCGTGCTGTGTCCCCTTGTCACCACTCCACTTCATGAGATCCCCCCTCTCTCCCGAGGGAGCTCTCCCTGTTTTCAGGGGAATTGTTTCAGAACTGTATTCTTTATCCGCGCGCAATTTTAAGATGTTTTAATTTAAACTTGAATAGGCGGGAATATTCGGGGTGTTTTATCAGCTGGCGTCCCTTGTGATAGCACACGCGTGACTCTATTGTGTAACGGAGGCGAGAGGAGTCGTCCCGGGGCTTCCCCCCGGGCTAGCAAAGGGAGCGGATTTGAATTTGGCCACCTGTCGATAAAGCGAGAGTGACCTGTAATTATTGTGGGGACTCCTGCGTCCGAATCCGTACAACATCCGTTCTTCGGTTCTTTTTCTATTTTTCCATTTTTCCCGCGAGTTCTACTCCATCGGTCGCCCTAACATCGCCAATAAACTTGGATAATTTCCTCCTTTATTGCATGCTCCCGCGGAGATTGAATGCCGATTTGTATTGGGGCGCAATCAATGACGATCGGAACGCTATCCTAGCCGGCAAAAGAGTCCCGACCGAACAGCGGACCCTCTGACTCTAACCTGCGCACGTACAACTGCGCCAGAACTGTCTATAGTCTTATTCTCACAGATGAATAAGACGCAGTGATTCAGCGCGAGTTGACTCATCTCTCGTCCGTGCAGTGAGACATCGCAATATAAGAAAGCTTTCGATTCAGTCGGGCAATGTTCTCTTCTCTCTGGGGCTGAATTCTTTCGTGCTCCACCGAACTCGGTCTGCCCCAGCGAACTGCTGCCCCATTGCGAAAGAGGGCCGGCCCCTCATCAAGCATTCTACGATCCCTAGGCGAGAGAGTGAGGGGAGGGGAGAGAGGCGAGACGGCAAATAAGAGATAAATCGGGTTGCCGGAATCTGGGAGTCACTCTGGAGAGCAGACGAAGTCCCTGACCATGTTAGCTCGTTTGGTGGGCGATGCTCTTTCCCGTTCATAAGGGGTATTCGGGAAGGGTTCTCCAGTTGCTCCCATAGGCTACTGCGTTTACCTCTCAACAGGCAATAGGGCTCATCTGTCCTGGGATGCCTCCTTCTCCTCTCTCCTCTCCTCCTCTCCTCCCCCCTCTCCTCTTCTCCCCGACCTCCAGTCCCTTTCGAAACACCTCGCCATTATCTTAGTCGAACGCCCCGCTTTCCGAGAAACGTCTCTCTCTGTCAATCGCCCGGTGATAAAACCCTCTCGGTATTTCTTATCGGATTCTCTTGCCAAATCGTGCCTATCAAAGTGAACCCAGCCGCGTCCGCAATCAATCGAGTGTCAATAATGTGGCCCTTTCTCGTCGGGGGTCTCTCCATTCTCTGTACTCCCTCGCTTCCTGCTCGCTCTCTCGAGAAGAATCGACCGGATTCATCACAAGACGCCCGGTGTATCTATATACGTTAGAGTAAGCGGCACCTTTCGCAACCTTGTTTCAGGCCTTATAACCAGGTATCCTGAAGGTTTCTTCACTTCTTATATATTCGTTTAACTCCCAGATTGTGCCAAGAAGTAAAAGACAGGCAGTCTTAGGGGGCTGTATGAGAGGCCGTGGCTTACCCTAAGGGCCTGGCTGGCTCTCTGCCCTCCTCCTCCTTCTCCCCTCCCACTCCTTCTCCTCCTCCACCTCCTCCTACTCCTCCCCCTCGCCCCCATTACTCCCTATGTTTGCACGAATCGAGAGAGAGGGAAGGCTGTTGCTGTTAGCTCGAGCTGGAGCCTAGAGGGGACCTCGTAGAGGCTATTCCTGGATGCAGTATCTGATAGATGACTAAAGAGAGAGAGGATTATGGAGTTGACGTCAGCCGCGTGGATTACCCGGGGACTTGAGGAAAGTGAAGAGTGGCGATGTTTCGCAAGTGACTCTCTTTCTTTCTTCGCCGGAAGCAGGGTGTTCACTTTTTCTCGTTCCCTGCACGATGAGCTGCAGCTGTCGAGGGGGTTTCTAAATATAAGAGTCCTCATAGCCCTCTAATTCTCGAGTACGGGAAGGCACAATTCCGCCCTCTTATAGTCAATGGCCATTCATGATAAGCCTGGAACATTGCATCATAAGACTCCTATTAGTTGTGGAGTTACAAGAAGGGATCGTTCGCTAAGCGCAGTAAGATCGGACTTCTAAAATAGAGAAGCCATTTCGGTTCGCGACAATATCCTCGTGGGATCTGGATGAGTGTGTAGAAGGATTATCGCCTCTCGCTCACACATTGTCTAACATTAGAAGGGCGGCAGGGAGAGGGTGAGCTCAGCTGTACTATTGTTCAAGTACCCAGGATATTTGAACATTCGAACTTTCCCGCTTCTTCTGTGCAGCAGATACAATATTTCTAATGGCATTTGGAAATTCGACGAAAATGTATTTTGTATGACAAAAGGAACGCCCTTTTTCTCGGAATTGACACAGGAAATCGCAATCTTTGTGACGTCATCGCTTGTTTCGCGCCTTTTTCGCTATCATAATTTTGCATCACGAAAGTGACAATAAATGGTAAAATCTTCAGATCCCAGCAGTCCTCTCTCCTGTGCCTTGAAGAAACGAGTAGAATTCGGGGAGCGCAGCCAGCAAGGTAAGCATTGTCGGGAACCACAAAACATCTTAAATGGGCTGTTATATTTTGCATGGTTCGTGACAATATCTATGTTTTTACAGTACAAAACTTAAAATATTAATTAATTTTATTTATGCTAAATTATATTTCAGCAGAAAACTAATCCGAGATGGCCCGTCGACAGTACGACCTCCTCTTCAAGCTGCTGCTCATCGGTGATTCCGGCGTCGGAAAGACGTGCATCCTGTATAGGTACGGTAGCTTTGAGCATTAATTCTGACTAGCGTAAAAAGGAGAAAAAAGGTTATTTCAATAATAAAACTAAATTAATTTTTATTTCGAGGTAAAAGAAACAACAGATTACTAATATCGTATCTTTTCCAGGTTTTCCGATGACGCCTTCAACACGACGTTCATCTCCACGATAGGTTGGTTCAATTTTCTAGTTGGTTGTTTTTTCATATTTATCAATTTTTAAAAACATAAAACCCTCGATTTCTAGGAATCGACTTCAAGATCAAGACGATCGAGCTGCACGGCAAGAAGATCAAGCTCCAGATCTGGTAAGGTATTTGACTATTGTCGAGCACCAAAGGATGGCCAATTCCCAGGCCGGAAATATTTACGAATTTCTTCGCCCCACATTCCATGGCTAGTTAACTCGAGGTGATCATGTAACGGGGGTTAGAAGCGACCGGACAAAAGTACATTCCGTCATTCGTATTTTAGGGGGTGTGAATTTGCCGCTTTTGGGTGCTCGACAATGTCGAGGAGTCCTGTTTGATCTTTGATCTTCAGGGACACGGCCGGACAGGAACGCTTCCACACCATCACCACCTCCTACTACAGGTGGGTCCCTTTAGTGAGACTGGCACAGTGGCAGAAGGCGCCTATCCCCTAGTGGGTCAGGTACCGGTTCGATTCCGCCTTATTGTGAGGGAGACCGTAGCCATGATCGGTCCCACTCCTCTCCCCCTCCTTGAGACGGACGAGATCGAGAACCGCGCTCTTTAAGATTTATCTGCATCTTCAGATACAGTGATCCCTCAAAACGTCCACGACTCCCTTTAAGATCTATCCGCACCTTCAGATACAATGATCTCTTTTCAGGGGAGCGATGGGCATCATGCTCGTCTACGACATCACCAACGGCAAGAGCTTCGACAACATCGCCAAGTGGCTGCGCAACATCGATGAGGTTCGATAAATAGACAACGAGGTGTATTGTCGGTCGGCAGAACCTTTCTAATTTCCACGCCCGGAGAATACCTATGACGGGACCTTGTCCGGGCGTGGGAATTAGAGCGCTTTCCTGACAATAAACGTTGCCGCATTGAAGCAGAGACACATGGGCTTTTTTTGAACTTCCCGCGCTTACAGCGCGTCGTTTGGCCTACATTTTGATCTTGCCAGGATCCAATAGTGTTCAAATGGGGCTCGGAAAGCAGTTTGCACCTCTGTGGTTCCCGACAATAGATAAAAGGGAAAAATCGTATTGCAAAATAACAATAAAGGATACTGTAATTTTCACAAGACGACGTTTACAAACGACACAAATTCTTGCAGCACGCCAGCGAAGACGTCGTCAAGATGCTGCTCGGCAACAAGTGCGACATGGCCGAGCGTCGCGTCGTCAGCCGCGATCGCGGGGAGAAGGTATGCTACTGTGGTTAGCTACTGTGTTTAGCGTCCATGTCCCGCCGACCCCCTTTAAGCTCCATCTGCATTTGTAGATCGCCGTCGACCACTCTATCCGCTTCTTGGAGACGTCGGCCAAGGCAAACATCAACATCGACACGGCCTTCTACGAGCTCGCCGAAGCCATTCTGAACAAGGTACGTTCAGTTTGTGATAAATTATCGTAAAATAACTCTGCCGAAATCTGCGCTTTTGTAAAGTCAATCGGTCGTCAGATGAAAAAATAAGACGCAAAAATTCCGACTCATTACTGCGTTCATCTTGACGAGGAGTCTCTCGTTGAGATGGATGCTCCGATTTGGACTCCATGGGGGGCATTTCACTCTCCGCAATTTTTTATGAAATTAATTAAATTCGTATCCAGATGCCCAACGAGCCGGCGCCGACCGATCGATCGACCGTCGATCCCAACGCCACGAGATCCGCAGTATCCGGCGGGTGCTGTTCGTAAAATGTCGCCCTCACTTCCCCCACAACACCGTTCGTAAACGTCGCCCTCCTCCCAGATTTCTCTCCCTCGATCACACCACACTTTCCGTCTCGTTTCGGTGTCGCTGCTGCGCGGGTATCACACCACGAATTTCTTTCCATATATATTTAGTCACCGCGAACCCGAGCACTACTGCATTTAGTCAAGTTATAATTGAGGCCGGAATCATTGCGCCCGGACTAGGAAATTACAAAGAAGTTCTCGGGTTCGCGATAATAACCCCTCCATTTTATTGTTTAGTTTTTTTTAAATTGCGAATATTTCCCTCGATCGGCTGCTTGATGTGTGAACGAAAAGACGGCTAATTCCCCGGCTCATTCTTGTAATTGTTCAGTTGCCCGGAGGGGGCTCATGCCACATCCCCCCTCCCATTTAAAGCACGCTAATTAATCTCGATGCTATGGATATCTCTCTACACGACGACTTGGTATTATTCCATCGGCCCTGAATAAAGTGATTGAATGCCATCGGGGGAGATACATACGATGTGTACACAGGAATTGGGGGAACATCGCAATTCTTGCAAACAGTGAACCGTGTGTTCGAAAGTCTGCGGAACGGTTGGACAGCGATTTAAGCACGTTATATTCCTTAATCTTTGATCTCATTGCATTCTTGAAGGATTGGAATGAAAACGGTCACTAAATCGCAAAATAATTAAATATTAGAAAGAGACGCCAGTGTGATAATGTGATTGAAGTGTCGCAACTACTGGTCAACGTTCATTAAATTATAATGTACAAATACATTCAGTAATTTTTTTATAAGATCTATTTTTTTGCTATAAAATATCGTATCCTCATTAATCTCCTGTATCTCCATATAAGCCCCCCCCCCCAAATTCGGACGCCCATTTCGTATTTTTTACCCCGAAGTTACATATTTTGCAGATGTCGGTCCC
>JACMIG010003192.1:0-12891 GCA_014805385.1 Levipalatum texanum | reverse complement strand
CCCCCCCTCCCCCCGACCTCCTCCCGCCCATTATTCTGACTCCATTATGTGCCTTCTCTCCTCCCGGTTACGCACTTTGGCCCTCGCTCCCCATCTGCCCTTGCTTCCTCCTTGCTACATCCCCCTATAATCCCCCTTTCCTCACGCCAGGTACTTTTGGGCAGATCACACCGCGATTCAGAGCTGTGATATGTACAATAAGTATCTCGCGGGCGGAGAGGGAGTCTATTTCTATTTCCACCTCCCGAGTAGTGCCCCCGACGGGACTTCGGACGATATCGCACGGTGTTGAGTACACGGACGATGTGATATGTCTGTAAGTTTTGTCTGGGGCCACTCGGATTGCCTTGCCCTTCTCCTGTCCCATCGAGTCATCAGGATAGATTACGATCTCTTTACAACACAGCCCTGGATGACGAAAAGTATGTCTGACACAGATTCTATAAAACTCTTCACAAAACACATGTGAGTCTAATAATCTGAACACATGTGTCTAAAGATCTGAACAATGCAGTGTATCTGAACACAAATTCTATAAATTCTCCACAAGGTACGTGTGACTGTAGCGTTCTGAACATCTGTGTATAGAAGTCAGAGCACAGACTCTACGATACTCTTCCGAGATAAAGAAGTCTCGAGCTCCGTGCAGGTGTTATTCTCCCCTTTCGTATAGTACGAGATAAGGGCAGCTGCCCGCTGCTTTTTCTCACGGAAAGGCGGCTGAGAGCAGCGGGGTGACTACAGTGAATGGAGATTAAATGAGCAGCCCGACGACTACAACTGAAGCAGGCACTCGAAGATTTTAAGGCATTAAAAAGCTGATCTTCGAGCAGGAAACTTCCCCAGTGTACTTCACTAAACAACTTCGGGAGATTTTAGGGCATAAAAACCCAAGCTTAGAGATGCAACCGTGGTGTCTGGCCGTGCCCCCCCCCCTCGAAAAGAGGAAGTCCTGTAGAGTATTGTGTGAATCGGGGGGCGTCGACGCCTTCGGAGGGGGCGCCCCTCCCGAAATCACATTACCCCTTGTAGTACACCGTCGAAGTCTCCTCTCGCCCCCCGAGAGAAGTGAGGCTCCCCCCTCTGCTTTCGCCCCCCCCCTCCCCCCAAATTGCCGGAAACTGCCTGGCATAGGCAGTTAATGCGAGGGGGCGCGCACAGATGTATTCAGCCCACGCGGCCTCCGCGGACACCTGGAGGGCCGCGCCACTCAATTAAGTATGGAAGAGATGGATAGTGATGAGAGCGTCACGGATGCACTTTCAATCAACGTAGAGCTTCCATGTCTGATAGCTGTTTTATCACGAGGTCTCGAGGGGAAGAGATCAAGTTACCCATTAAGGATTCTACGCTCCATCACCAAAGCTCACAACGCGGCTCAGCCACCATTGCAGACCGAGCGGGGCAGTTGAAGGCTGCCTGAATATTACGCATCTTTGGAGCTCAAAGCTATCATACCTGGAATGCCGCATCGTTGGAGAAGACTACGTTGACGCGGTGCTCGTTAAGAGCGTGCACGTCGTACTGGAGCTCTTCGTGGACGGCACGAGGGTCGTAGTTGGCACAATTGGCCTGGGAGGAGATTGAGGTTGGGGCAGAGGAGGCTTACATAGGCATAGTAGGAGTAGAAGAGCTGCTCGGGAGATAAGTCTTCGAGGCCCTGGACGCGGAACTGCTCACCGGGAGATTGGAGGAGTTTCGTGGCTGCCTTTAAGTACTTGCTCTCTTCCTGGGCCTAATGCCCAGAGTGTCCCTCTGTCTCAAACATCGTTGCTTTGAAAGATGCGTGAAAGTACAGAGAGACAAGGAGTCGGCCTAATCATTAGATCTAGCCGAAAAGTAGATTGCCGTTCTCAGCGATCCAACTCTACTTTGGCGCAGTTTCCCATGTCCGATCGATATGTTAACTCATTTTGAGATCCATAGGATTTAGGACAATTCGTTGACTACTTTTACAATCGCCTGTGTTACCCGATGAGATGCCTTGACTCCGCCGTTGTCTGCGATGTTCTCGCTGGCTGTTCGCTCGCCGTCGACCTTCAAGAGTTGTCCCTGTTTAATTAAACATAAACCAACCATGTCTCCTGTCTCCGTGATAACTCGAGATCCGTACTGATCAACGAAACAGCGCGTGAGTGACGTGTATTTGTCGAAGCTAGCGGTGTCAAACCAATTCGAGCGGCTCCCACTCGCATCTCGTGGGAAGCCTGGTGTCCTTTTCCCTCATCATAGTCAATTCACTTCTACCCTCGATGTCGAACGCATGAGTCAGCTCATGTCCTGTTATAGATCCCATGGCAGCGTAGTTAAGAAGACGAGGCAAGGTAGGATCGAATAAAGGCCGCTGCAGCATACCAGCCAGCAGGGCTAAAACATAATCGATTCTTATGTTGAGATCATCCTACTCATTTGATTGGTAGTCGAGTCGTAGAAGGCATTGACTTCCGTCGGAACCATGGACATTGCTCTCCAATTCCCCTTTGTAGTCATGGGATGTGGCTGGCCTACTTCCTGGGAACTCTCTCAATCAGCTTTCGAAGATTATGGCGAAACATCCAAATGCTCACAGCGTTGGCCATGTCGAAGTAAGTCATGTTGGCAGTTATGTTGAGCTGCAAGGGCCTTTGATGGGTATTCCAAAGAGAGGAGAACATCTCCATAGATAATATCCTGGTTGGTCTTGTTGTTCATTTGGCGATCGAAGCCAATGGTATCCCGGATTGCGTGGACCTCGAGAGGAGGAAGTCCAATTTGGAGGGATTATAGTTTGTACCTTCTTGATTGCATTTGCCTTGGTGGCCTCATCCATCCACTTACTCTCCTTCATCATGGAAATCAGTGAATCTTTGATATTGCGTAGCATCGCACTCGCTTCCTGGTCTGGAAAGCTTTATTCCATCTCAGCCTCGGGAACAGCTTGCCTGTAGCAGAATCGAAGTGGTGCTGCACGTAGATGGCGCCGATGATCTCGGCGAAGCTATCCTGGACCTTCTTTATGCACTGCTCGGCCATAGCCTTCTCTCGAAGAGTGACTCCCAGAGATTCTTCGGAGTACCGCTTAAAAGGCATCATGATTCTCTCAATGACAGTCACTCCTCACATCGCTCGCAACTTTGAATCGCTCGTCCAGGTATGACGACCCCACGCACATCAATCGGAACTCCATGAAGTTGGCAAGAAGGCCGAGATCCATTTTGCTCTAGAGCAAAGTGGTCTGTAAACAGGTAAGGACTCACCAGCATTTCATCGAATCGTCGAAGGACCTGCGCATTTCGCAGACGAACGGGCATCTGCTTATAGGATTCAGGAGAATATCTTCGAGGATCCAACTCGAACGAGCGCAGCCATCGGTACCACTCGATCTGCGGAAGTCACATGTCTCTCAGGGACTCTTACCGAAGGGAGGAACGTCTCCAGCTCATCGAAAGTGACGACAAGATCGACGGGTTCTGTTTCGTGGATTATCTACAATGGCATGATGCAAGCTGGTAATGGACCACTGATACATTGGCCATTTCCCGGTCAACCATGAGGAACTTCTCAATCCGCATCGATCTCTCGAAGTCGAATGGAGATATGAACTCGGAACGCCTGAAGAGCGATTAGTACACAGAACGTAGGCTCACCAGTCATCTTCAGAAAGGATGTCGAGCAGTGTCTGGAGAAAGTTGCGAAGGGCATAGATGGCGCGGGATTCTTCGGATGCATAGTGCTCCATTGTTAGAAGGGGAGAGGAAGGGGCGACCTCAAATGGAATCCATACTCTCCACAACTCATTATTACCTCTAGCATATGCAGTGATGAGTTGTAGTCATTGATGCTGACGAATATCTGGTGGAATAGGTCCAGGGGCTTCATCTCGATCAACCATCCGGTTATGGACTTGTCCACGCGACCCCGGGCGGATCTCAAGAGAGATATAATGGTGAGGGAGGACAATACCTTATTCTCTCGAGTAGTGGCCTCGAACCCAGTCGGTTTCGCTCGTCGATCCCCATGCACTTCTTATAGAAGAAGTCAGCTTTCATGCCGTGCTCGGTCTTCCGAAGAACATTCCCATTGCGAACCATATCTGGATGAAAGTCAGGTAACACATCCACTCCCTCTTTCTTACCAGCCATTTCCTTCGCAATCTTCCTCTCAATAAGAGAGATGTGCGAGATTGTCATGTCTCCAGGCCGCAAGGCATTCTTCTTCCGCCATCCATTGCAAGCAAAGTTGTAGAAGTTGTCGCACGGGTTTTGTGTTCTTCAAAGACTAGAGTAATAGCTGCGAGAGGAATAAGACCTGTCAATGGACGAGCTGAACTCTGGGTATTCCAGAGTGGGAGCGGGCGGTTGAGCGATATTTCGGGCCGTGGCATTCTTAGGAGAACTCGCAAGGTGAACTGGAGATGGTCCAATTACAGAGCTTCCGATCCACTTACCTGAGTCCACCAGGCGCACGGTGGCCTCGTTGGCATCAATAAATATCTGACTTCCCTCAGGGTACGACATCACAAACGACACATTCTCTACTCTCATCCCCTTTCGTAGATCTGCTTTGAACAGATCAGACATCATAATTGATGACATGGCAAACTGAACATGGTTCAGGATACTGAAGCCGAGGGAGCATATTCGCATATCCCTGAAAAAATGATGTCAAAGCGGAAGTCATATGAAAAGCAAAAAGCGGTGGCCGCTACGATGAAGTAGTATGCATTGTCGAACGACTGGTAGGTCGGATTTGTGCTTGCGTAAGAGATGATTCGGCTGAGCCTCAACCGGTATATAGCCCACAGGGATCAAGGCTTTGTATTATTCCATCCGCTCTAAATTGACGTCGATATTACCATTGTCATTTCAGACAAAGCCGATCAAAAGTTTGGGAAGTTTCTAACTTTTTTCTTATCTATTCCGAGATTAAGATGTGTCTCCCCAATACCGTATGCACCCCGCCGAAGTCGCGCAGCTCGTGGTAAATGTTATGCGGCAATCGCGCGGCCGGTTTAGGGCACTGTGCCACACAGCATTCAAACGGACGCCGACTCCGCCCCCTCCTTTATCGCACCCTGCCACTTGTTCAATTGTCTTGTAAGGTTAACCTCTCAACTCTTTCAGGTTCATCCTCACTTCGCAACAAGCGACAATGACTTTCCCACAAATTCACTTGTATGGCTGCGCTTGCCTTCACGTCATTTTGTCGAGGTAAATTGCTCATTCTTTGTGAACTTCCGATGGAATCAAACAGGTATATCGCTTAAGATTTACTCGGTATGCCATGCTTTACAAAGATCCAGAATCAGTGGTTTTATCCGTCCATGAGCGTCTAAAATGCTACCGACTTTTTAGATCGCACAACCGTTGAACGATTGACGTAATCCGACAACTTTCGGATGGGCATTTCGGTGGATTTCTGGCGGCGGGAGGATGGCTAAAAATGGTGGGCCATCTTTTAATTGAAAAGATGAGCAATTGGAATAGTTCAATTTAACCCACATCTCCAATGGTAGCTTTGAACTCCTCGGACTTGGTGAGTTGGGAGGCGCGCCTGAAATAACAGGTTGGTAAATATGTCCGAATAAAATAAATTAGAAATACATTTATTTTCGAAAAATAAATATGGGAACAGACGGTATGTTCCGTATGAACTGCGTGACTTTGTAGGCGTGCACGATCTGTGGGAAGGGCAGCTGCAGGAATCGGCACGTTTCCTTCGCTTCGAGCGCAAAGTCCGGCACGAAGGAGAGGTTGGTGACTGGCAATTAATAGGAATAAAATACTATGAGATGTTTACCTCGCGGTGATATGAGCAGCTCCCTCTGAGCCCGGAGAACCGAGGACTCTCCGTAAAATGTCCATGGACCCACAATGAACTTCATTCCTGACTGAAACAAGTATGAAAATATTTGAAACATTATAACAATTGATCAATCAACATCCAAATATCATTTGTAGTTTCGTTAGGAACGTTTCTTCAAAGGGCTGATTAAGCAGTAACGAACCTGTGCGAAGCGAGCTTCTAGTGAACCTTGGAGGATGAGTACTGCTCGCTTGCTTGGGATGCCCTCTTGGAGGACCATTCCATGCTTGATGGTTCCCGACTTGCTCATGACGTAGATCTATAGATATACGGAAATTATGAACACTATCAGTAAAATTACCTCCCTGATATTGGCCTGGATCATTCTCCGCAGCACGACGGGTTCCATGTGATGGTCGGTGAAGATCGGGAAGTGACTCTTTAGCCACTGTTCCACGACGGTCAGTTGGTGTAGCGACAGCGGATCTGTCTTGGCTTCTGAGCTCAGCAGCTCTTGGAGGCGCTGAAAGGGCAAAATATATAGGAATAAAAATGGCCTTACATTCGGCATGCGTCTCTTCAGCCTGTGGGCGTTGTCCATAACCGTGTCGCTTTCGTCGATAATCTCCGATTGAAGGATCTCCTCGAGGATGTCTTCAAGCGTGATGAGGCCCACGATCTCACCCGTGCCTCCCGGGCTCTTCCGTCCGGATGTCGCGATGCTTCTGAACAGAATATAATTCGATGAACCATTGAACCAGTTGTACAGCCTTGTTAATGAGTACATAGTAACACGGATAACACACGAAAAGGATCAGAACGACATACTTCTCGATCGAGCCTCGAAGTGGCGTAGCTTCAGCGGTCCTAGGCGTATACACGATCTCTTCTTCCTCTTGGATGACGTCCGGAAGCAGATTATCGACTGCTGGGAAGTGCTCCACAACTGCCACCGAGCAGTCGTGCTGAATATTTCTCTACTCACGGAAGAGATAACTGCGGCTCACTTCCTTGTATTCACTCAACCGCTCAGCCAGCCAACCCTGGTCCTCCTCTTCTTCTGATTCTTCGATGATCGCTGTCTTCTCGACAACAGCGAGGTGGTACTCACCCTGAATCCAGTCATGATGACATAATAATGACAAGTCTTCCAATGATGACATTCTAACGACGTTGTTCCTTGCCATTTTGAACTCCTCCAAGAGCTCGGGTAGTCCCATGGTGTCCAGCACTACACGTAAAGGGTGTTGGTTCATCTCCACGACGGCCTTCACTGTGACGCTATGTTTGAGGTGAACAAGTGCGAGGTCCTTGATGAAGAGGACTGATGTAACCTGGGTAATATGTTATTCAAGATCATGAAATATCTCACGTTATTCCGATCGTTCCCCTCGAACACTGGAATTCGGGAGTAGCCCTTCTTCAAGAGCCTCGCCACCGTTGTCTGATTCAGAACATCTCCATCGGAGATCATTAGAGCATCCTGAAACATAAACTTAAAAATTTAGAAAATCAACAGACGTCAATCCGTGTCATAACATCGAGTACGCGCTTGTTCGCAATTTCCATTGCGCCCACCGCAATGCGGAGGTCTTGGGCGTACTCCTGAACAGATCATTCGACTTGACTAGGAAGGGTGGTCTTTTTGGACCTTGGTCTCGTTCTTGACTTCGATCTTCAGGATCTCGAGTAATCGGCGGCGGTCATAGCGCTCAACCTGAAGTATCTCCATCAGCTGAATAATGAACCGTAATCCTCACCTGCTCGCCGAGAAGGACGTCCAGTATTCGACTGATAGGATAAGAGAGAGGGAAGGTCGCCTTCATGAACAGTCGAGTCAACGGAACGGTATAAGCCCCGACTGCCAGACCTTTTCTGAGGGGGACATTACTATTTCCCTGTTCTTGAACCTACTTCACACAGAAGCTCTGCGGGACGATCTCTCCGAAGACAACGATGCCCATTGATGCCAGAATGAAAGCGACTGTTCCTGAAAGAAAGATATTCATTATCTAACCGAGATCTTGCCGTCCCACCTGAGGTAAGATCTTCGAATAAGATCGATATTGACGAATTCACGACGACGTTCATGATGAGGATGGTACATAGGAGGTAGTTGCCCTTGATGCGGATAGGCAGAATGGCTTCGGCGTATCGCTTCTCGCGCTTTGAGCCTGAATGAAGTATGGGGCAGAACAGAAAGCCATCGTCCAATCTATCGCCTCTATGGCATTGGGAAGAGAGGCCGCTATTTCTCAAAGAATTTTCTGACTGCTCACCACTATTGATTATAAGCTGTAGCTCGTTGATGGAGAGGCTCATGAGGCCGAGGTTGAGTCCCGAGAAGAGAGCGGAGAGGGAGAAGAGGCCGACGATGATCATGACCTGTACGGAGAAGGGCAGGAAGTGATGGTGCTCCGTCGCCGTTGTTGTTATGAGGGTACGAGAACCGTAGACCTAAAAGCAAACCATTACTCTCGGGTGGTGACCAACTTGTGAGACTGTGATGTGCAGATTCGAAACAACATCAAAAAGGTATAAATAAAACTTCGAGTATTTTCAACAAATCTGACCAGTGCGAATTCGCCGTGCTCTCCGCGCTGCTTGACGCACAGTCGCCATTCCTCGTCGATACTGAATTTACTCCTTTATCCCGGCCGCTCATCTCCCGACATACTCAGGAAAAGACATGTACAACTCGATCCTCCTGTCCGAGTGCGAGAGGAACTCACTGGCGAGGACCTTGTGAGGAGAGTTCATGTTGCAGTTCGATTCGGTAAAGGTGATAAACTCCACCTGCGATTTCTCGGTCATTCTCTTTCTCGAATGGAGAGACGTGTACCATGTCCAGTCGTTCCCCGAAGATAACCACCATGCACTTCGTGTCCGGCTCGACGACAGTCATGCCGTCGCTAAAAGAACCGTGAAAAATCGTTGGCGGAATAAACGTTTCGGACTGTACGCTCATCGTCCTGTGATCTGTCTCCACTGTTCTCTCGTTGTCTGGCGGTTAGAGAAACGAGAGAATAGAGGAGAGAGATCGCAGGGCGATGAGCAAATAGTACGGAACGGTTATTCCGCTGACTATAATAACGAGCATCAAGTGATCAGGTAGCAAGTGTGCCCGCGGAATGAATACTCTGTATATCAGAACGCTCACTTGGTGCCCATAAACGCTGGTGGATGTGGAGGAGGAAGATCTTCTACGCGTAGTCCCGAGACTTCTGGGACGATGGGAACGATCTCGTACTCGATCTTGTTCTGAAATCATAGTATTAGCTATAACATGAACGGAGGGAGTAAAATATTGTGGCGGTGCACTTTCCAAAGTAGAGCGAACAGTCTGTTCTCCCTCCACTGTTCTCTCGTTACTCTAACCGCCAGACAACGAGAACAGTGGAGATAGAACAGACCGTTTGCTCACCTTTGGAACGCGATAAGGATCAGCTTGTGCACCACCACAATAGCCAAAACTTACTTCGACAAAGGTGCGTGGAAAGGGCGGCTCGGCCCTGATTGCCGTGAGTGTGGATAAAGCCACTGCGATGCTCCAAAGACAGATCATGGTCCGTCAGTCATGGGTGTCGCGCAGTGCCTCCGCCTCCTTCGCCAGTCGCGTGCACGCCAACTTGTACTGGAACATGGTCAATTGGAAGAAGACTCGAGCGATTCCATCACGCGCACGCAAAACAAATGATAAGATAGCGAACAGTTTAGGGGCACTATCAGAGACTAATAGATAACAAATAAAACATCAGGATACGCTTTTGAACAGCAGTCAGAACATGTAGCGCCAAAATGGCAAACGTCCTAATAACCGAATCTGAACGCAAACAGTTCTTCCACCTGTCTCGGCATTTATTGGAAATGCACGCATGCTAAATTTTAACCTGTTCTCTACGAAGAAATCGTTCGCTAAGCGCCACGAAACAATACTGGGGCAATTTCGCGCGTTCGCTGCAACGGCGCCGCAACACAAATGAGCAATGCCAATCGTGGACAGGATGAATGGTCGCAATAGGGACGAGGGGGGAAGGGACACGAATTAGTGCACCCGTGACAAGCGAAAGCGCGCCCTTTGATCTGTCATGCCATGGGACATTCTGTGCTAGTAGCCCGGGCCATAGAAAGGAAGCAGGTTTTGGAGGGGGGGAGTGTGTATCAGGTACGAAGGATACTCTCCCCGTAATCCCTTCACTCACTGTTGCGAGAGGTTCGATGGCCTGTAGATAAGATATCCGTCAGGGGCAAACTCGCCTTTCTATTCCCGAACATAAGTGGATGGCGCTCTCCTGACGAGCCCTATTTCGGATAGTAGGCCATCACTCCTCGCTCAATTTCCTCCCGTTTTCCCCCTCGAGGGGTGAGCAACCCCCTCAAGCAATCCGGGCCAGATAATAACCGTGAATTGGATCGGCCGTTCTTATGTTCTCTGACCGTTCCAGAGGGGCGAAAGGGGCCCATGTGTACATGTATCCGTCCACCCTCACTATCATTACGCCGCCTTCTCACTCTCTTTATAATAGGGGGCAAGAAGTTGCGCGCGGAGGGGGTGGAGATGGAGGAGAGATCCGGTGTGACCGACCTAGCTCATTCACTCTATGATGAGCAACATGACGGAGGCGGTGGTGGTGAGTGTGGAGGAGGAGTCCCTCCTGTCAGCTGGACCCATCGGCACACTCCTCGTCGCCGTCGCCCTCCTCATCGCCACCATCGTCATACACAGGATGAAGAAGCGGAGGAGCCGCGTCCGACCGACGGCTTCCATCAGGGCCATCACTGCGACGGGCATGTCTAAGGTGAGGTAGCTATCTCTCTGTAGTATTCTACATAGTGCAATCATGGAATGGGATCAAGTCGCTATATATTTTCGGCGATCCAAACTCGACTAAAGTTCGCACCCAGGCGTGAAGCTCTCTCTATTATCTCTCAACTGCCAGACGAGAAATGAACACTCGCTTTCAATGGAGAGAGAACAGTGGCGTACGGAACGGAACATTAGACGGTGTTGGATCGCCGATAATATTTAGTAGTTGAAAAATTAACTGCCAGTCCAGCAGATCTCGATATCGTTATGAACTAACAAGCAACATGTCTAATACGTATGATCCCAGGAGGGCATATCCATCACGACGATCAGCAAGCCGGCGGCGGGCGTCTCCAACACCATCACGGTCGAGACCCCGACGGTCGTAGTCACTCCGCCCACTCCCGTCCCCGGCGAGGAGCCCCGAAAGAGACCCGCCGCCATGGACTTGTCCGACTACTGAAGACCGGCGACCTATTGTTATCTTGTTTGGTTACTTATTCAATCTGTTTGATCTTTCGCTTTATCATTGGGACACGGACATCTTTGCACTACATTGATAAACACTACGTCATGGATCTAAACCGGAGAGATGGGGGAGGGTAGATATGGGATCTGAGGAGTGGGAATGAAACGTGGTGATACGGGAGTGGAACAAATCAGTGAGGGGAGGGTGGAGGGGATACGCGGATATTCTCAATCGTCTCTGCGACCAGTGCATAGCCTCCGATGAGGTCGAGAGTCTCCGGCGTGTCGGAGGGCGTGATACTGTAAAGGTCTAAAGTTTCTAATGAAATAGCAAGGTTGATAGTTTTTAAAGTAGTTAATTTAAACAATAATTAATGTAAACATACATGCGTGGCGTCGTGCGGCGATCGTCAGCGAGGACATAGCGAACGACGGCGCGGCCCATGCGGTGTGCGTGTCTCTGGATCGTGAGGAGGAGTTCGTGGACGGGTTCGGTGACCCTCATATTCGCAACTTCGTAGTGCATTATCGCCCAGGCCTGCAGTGCGGATTAAGTCTTTGGGATTCAAGACAGTCAAAGAAAATGATCACGTGAACTAGAAAATAAAACTCACGTCAATGCGGTAGCGAACAATCATTTTCGTGGAAGGGTCAAAGGAGACGCGGCACCAGAGAACGACCGTCCTTCCGTCTCCCACGATACCGAGGTCCGCCAGAGTGCTCCCCGCCATTACCCTAAAGTGATGAATGTTTCAGGCGATGCCTAGTCTGGTGGAAAATGAGATCAATGTCATACAGAGGGCTGATTGTTAGTTCATCCGTTTTGACCCTAGATACTGCGCTTATTTCAACGGACGCTTGGCTTCAAATTTCACGCTCGCCGTAGATAGGAATGAATAAAAGTAGAAAGTGCGACTTACTGGCGTCCATCCGATAGCACGAGCTCGAGGAACGACATGTCCATCCCCTCGATGTGGATACGGCACACCTGGATGATTGCATCGACGCTGTCGAAGATGTTGTGGCGAGCTGGCGAGAGGATCCTCTGTCGATACTGAAGCAGATAGCACCATTATCGCACAGCCAAGCACGCCTGATATAGCGCCCGGAGGGGGTGTTGTTTGAGATAACAGGACAGCTTATCACCTACGCACTAATAAACAAAGCTTCGATAATAAACAAATACACTCCTCACCGGGTCGTACATCTCGACGGAGACCTCATTGTTAGTGTTGGACATGCTAGAATGATGACTGTCGGCCAAAGTGAACGGAGGGGAGGGAAAAAGTGGAGGAACGGAGGGAAGACGGCGGCGATGACGAATCCGGGGAGAGGCGCCGCTTCGATTAGATCGCCTGATTTCGGGAGAGAAGAGGAGGGGAGCCCCATTCTCTTCCCCCTCTCTCGCCTGTGTGTTCATCTCAAATGGTACAAGGGCTGTCGTAATGGCAAACGCCGACAATGATGATAGTACATGTAACATGACTATAGTCGAGCAATCAAGGGCGGCGAATCCCTCTACCGAAAATACGGGATGGAGGACTGGTGATCTACTGCAAGCCCTGTTTCATGACCGGTTGAATCAGCCTTTCCGGGGCCGACACTGTTATGGGCAGAGATTGAAAGCGACGTTAGTGTTGTCGGGCAACCAAGAGGTGCGAATTCCCATATTGGCTAGCACCAGAGAACTTGTAAATTGTTCCGCGCGCACACTGTCGTTAGCGGCACCTACCTGTGAACTAGACAAGTTGACCGCATCGAGTTCGCTTAGACATGGTTTATAGAAGCGTGCCCGAGCGAACTCGATGCGGTCCAATTGTCTAGTTCACAGG
>JACMIG010003191.1:0-12892 GCA_014805385.1 Levipalatum texanum | reverse complement strand
CCCTTCATAACTCCAAGTGCATGGGCCTTCAAATCAACTGTCCCCAGAGAACGAAAATTTCAAAGGCAAATGGTGCAAGACTTTCTGTTCAACCTAATACAATCGATTACAACAATGGCAGTTCCAATAACAACGATATCTACAATACCGAGGGGTGTAAAGAGCAGTCATTTGGCACAACCATTGAATATGGTCCCAAAAGACATCCCAGAAAACGGCAACTTTTAAGAGCTTGTGGTTCCCGAGATATTCGAAGCAGAATTTGCTACGAGCGGACTCAATATATACACCTCTTGGGTTCTTGGCAACCCGCCAGTTCTCTCTGACTTGAGATCGTATTTCGTGACGCGGGTGAGGCAAGGCATGACCCCTAGAAGATGAGTCAGGATGGTACAGGTGGCACGAGTTACCACAAAGAAAGGAGAGAGTGTCGGGGAAGGGGAGCAGGCGGACACGCGAGTGCCTCGCGCTATTCATTACTGGATACCGCTTTGCCGAACATATCGTTTCTGTTTTGCTCGCCTTCATCTTCTTTTGATGGGCATTTGCTATCGTTTACTTCCCGCTATCAGATTTGTCCATCGAACTTCGGCGCCGATAAGCTGCTCCATTGAAGTCCTTATGGCTCCTTTTGTCTTTGTTCCTGGTAACGTGGGAATGTAGGCGTGTTTCACAGAATAATCCTCGACAGCATTCGGCTCCACACTGTGGGGTTTGGGGCTGATAGGCGCCGTCCTAAATCTCCCGAACAAAGAAGAACAATGGCATCGAGTGGATGGCAGGAGTCGAGCTTTGATAGCACATGAAGCTGCTGCTATAAAGCGACGGATCGTCACGTTATCTTAACGAGTCGCGAGCATCCATGAAATCAAAGTATCTATTCCGTTCATTTCTCTGCGATGCCATTCCGCATGACAGATAAGCCGTCCATTTCCTTCCCACTCTTTCCCATGCGATGATTGCCATCAGCACTTCGCCTCTTCCGCCGATCTCGATCCTCTTTCACAATTGTTGCGCAGTCGAAGCGCACGCAGCCGATCATTTCTATTATACTGGAGTGTGAATTAGAACGCTCGTTGTGCCGGACATTGTTCCGCCTATTACATTTGTTCGAACACGTTTTCTTCAGATTCGCTTCGGTGATCCATCAACTTGCTGTGATGACGGTCCTCGAAGAATCCGCCGTCAAGGTTGAAAGCAGTCTCATTTCTTGAAACATTTTCGCATCATAAACAAGCCGACCGTCCAATCGCAATCATTACTCCGTGTGCCAATGGAAAGGGATTCGAACTCGACGAGCGAGCACTGAAAGCGATCCTCGAGCAGCCAGCGATCGCCGATAAGAAGGTGCCAATGAAAACATCAAGAAATATCCAAAACAATCCTAGAAGTTACAATCTAGTTGACGCTCTACTGATAACAATAGAGACACATGGAATCTTTCAGATCGCCGTCCTCAGTACCGCGGGCGGTTTTCGCAAGGGCAAGAGCTTCATGCTCAACTTCCTCGTTCACTAGCTCGAGAGCCTTGAACGTCAGACAAGGATAGCAACTAAATACACCTTGACTTGCACTCCAGGAGGATCTTCCAAGAAGACTGATGAGTGGTTCTCGGTGGACACGGTTCTGGACAAGTTCCACTGGCGGGGAGGGACGGAGCGGGACACGCAGGGCATCCACATGTGGAGTCATCCTTTTCTGATCAAGGACGATAGTGGAGAGGAGGTTTCGTGCTGTGAAATGGGCATAATAAAGAGTCCATTGAAGGTAGTTGTTGTCCTTCTCGACAGCCAGGGCGCTTTCGATTCGCAGTCGACAATGCGTGATTGCGCCACGATCTTCGCTCTCTCCACCCTCGTGTCGTCTCTTCAGGTATTGACGGTGGAAATACATTTGCAGAATATTACTTTTATTATATTTTGTTAGCATAACGGTTTTATCTTATGGGAAAATCATATATCGTTTTTCGCTTCCATTTTTACAGGCATCAATATCATGATGACAAACAAGATGAAATCTCCACTCTCCTTTCAGATCTTCAACATCTCCCAGAACATCCAGGAGTGTGACCTGAATCACCTACGTCTTTTTACGGAATTCGCCAAGATCGCCAAGGACGTAAAAGACGACGACCATTCTGCATTCCAAGTGAGTTATCGCTTTCTCAACCTGGGCTACTTGAACGTCATTAAAGTCCCTCATGTTCCTTATCCGTGACTGGTACAACGCCGACGAATACGAGTATGGCTTCCGCGGAGGGAAGGAATATCTAGCGAGCGTCCTCAAGGTTCGTCTATTCCAAAGAATCTTTGAGCTTCGGTAGACGAACACTTCAGACGAGCAGCTCGTAGTCTGAAGAATTGCGCGCGGTACGCCGTGACCTTCGGGATAGCTTCGATGCCCTCAGCTGCTTTCTCATGCCCTTTCCCGGCCAGAGAATTGCCTCCGGAGCCAAGGGTATTGGACTTGAACCAAAAGCAGTAGACATTTGTTTTGAAAAGAATTTCTTGCAAATGCGGTAATATAGTGCTGATTACGAGCTAATAAGCTAATGGGAGGATTTGCTTGTATCTAGCGCTGGAAAACCTAACAAATATGTTTATATTTATGATGACCTACATTAGCATTAATCATACTCATTTAGGAGAGCGCCGTCTTGGATCCGTGGAAGAGGACTTCCGCGATCACCTCAAGTCCTTCGTTCCTGCACTGTTCGCCCGCGAACTGCATGCAAAGCACATCGGCGGAATGCCCATTCGTGCCCGTGACCTCACGCGCTTCTTCAAGGTTCACATTTATATATTTTCCCGCGAACAATATCGTTCCCGACAACATCTTGAACTTGGGATCCTGGTTCTAATGTTTTAGATAGGAAAATCTTTCCAATTTCCAGAGCTACACTGACATCCTCGGAGATGAAAAGACGCCATCACCGAAGACAATTCTACAGGTTACTTCCCATATTGTTTTTAAAAAAATATAATACCTCCAGGCGACTATCAATGCCGTATGTCTTGCTGCCGTTGACATCGGGCGTGCTGCGTACGAGAAGAAGATGACAAATGTGAAGCGGCTTCGAACCCTCTAAATCTCCTCACTTGTTGCAGATCGAGCAGACAGCCTCGTTCACCGAGTTCGACAAGGCACACGAATCGGCCAAGGTTGTTCGCTGGTAATTGGGAGCTAATAGAATTCTAGGCCACCGCACTCTCCTCGTTCAAAGCCATGGCAAAGATGGGCTCGGAAGACGATTTCAGAACTCATCGCTCCAAGCTCAATGCCGCAATAGCGGTTGGATATTCTTTCTTCGCTCCGCCAAACACATTGTGCTTACAAATATCTAGAACCGCTACGAAGAGCGCAAGGCGATCGTTGAAGAGAGGGAGGCTCTCGCACGCCGCAAGGCAGAACAGGAGCGCAGCGAGCGAGAGCGAGCAGAGAAGCTGCGACAGGAACAGGTTTCATTAAATGTTACTTATTGACAATTTATTAAATATTAACAATATGATTCATAATCAAATCAGGATCGCCTCCGTCGCGAAGCGGAAGCACAGGAGCGGGAGCGCGTACGACTGCGACAAGAGCGCGAAGCTGCGGAGAAGCGACGCAAGGAGCAAGAGGCTGAGGTGACCACACATCCTAGTCAACCAAAAAATGGCTTTGCACTAGTCGTGGATGGCATAAAGCTTCATTAGCTTTTTCTGGAAAAATTCTTAGCCGTAAAAACATCCGATATTTCAGCTGGCTCGCAAGAAAGCAGAACAGGAGATGGAGGTGCTTGTTTTCTTACAATTCGATCGAATACGGTTTCATGCAAAAGATTCATCCCTTTTAGCTGGCCCGCAAGAAAGCGGAAGAGGAGAAAGAGGTATGTTTTAGAGTCCAAGACCCACAAAACGCCTCACTATTTAGATGGCTCGCAAGAAGCAGGAGCAGGAAAAAGAGGTAATCGCCTTTTCGTTGAGCCCTGCCTTCGTTAAAAACAAAACCGTTCCAAATTTCCAGATGGCTCGAAAGAAGGCGGAGATGGAAAGAGAGGTACTTTTATACAAGGCTTTTAGCAAGGTATTCATTCACTTTCAGCAGGAGCGCATGCGTCGCGAAGAGCAGGAAAGGGTATGGAATGTTTACAGTTCGATTAAAATTCGTTTCATGAAAATTAAATATTTAAGAAAAATGTATTTATTATAAAAAATAATTAAATATTCATTCTTAGGCAGAGCGTCGCCGTCGCGAGGCAGCGGAGGAGGCCGAGCGACAGCGAGCTCACGCACGGAGACTGCAGCAGGAGGCCGAGATGGCTGCTGCCATGCGCTACCAACAAAGGTATCATACAACATGTTATGACTTTTCCAATGGCTTCTATTATAATATATGATAGTGTTACTGTTCCCTCTCCATTGAAAACAGGTTCACTCTCTTTTGTTAGATTGCACACAGTAAAATTTACCGTTCTTGTGATTCCTTGCAATAAACGGAGGGTGGCCAATCTCAAAAATTCTTTTGTAGCTACGCCTACTCCCAGCCGAGCTATGCCTCATCCCACTCATCTCCCTCTCCCTCGCCCTCTCCTTCTCGATCTTCGGCGCCGACTTCCAACGTTCGCTTCGATGCATCCTGCAATCGCTATCTACACCACCGGACGCTTCGCCCGGAACCCGAACAATTGAATTGGATCAGCAAATCGCGATTAATGATTCCGCTTCGTCTTGATAAAAGTTGTAATCGATTATTGTGGGTTCCTAAATTATCACCGTTTAATGTTTTTGAAAAAAACATGTAAAAATGCTAATGAAAGCTTCTATTGCACTGGAGAGCTTCAAGTCTCTCATTGTCAAGAAATTTTGTCACATTTTTCGAGCTGGATAGAATGTTTTCGAGGCATCCCTGCGTCTCTTCGAATAATCCCCGACAGAATTTAAATGTGTTCACAGCGACACGACGGCGCCTTCGCAAATCTCCAAACAATGATGAGTAATGGTTTCGATTGACAGGCGGAAGAGGGAAGAGCATAGATAACGCATGGATTTGCTATGAAAAGCGCCCTTCACGGCACTTGAGGACACGGCCTTTTATGATAACGTGTCAGGAGAGCCTACAAGAGATCACTGCTGACGTCGGCTCACGACTAGTCCAATCCATTTCCGAGAGCATGAGACGCGATCTCCTGTGCTTGCGAGGCTACCCCCTTACATTTCGAATCTGTCTGAAATAACGTTCTTTTTTACTTTGGTTCAAAGCTGTGAATAGCAATTGTTCCGTTTAGCATTGCTATCATTATGACGAAATTGCGCACATTTTCCTGAAACCGGTTATGATGAAACCGATGAGACCCTGTCTCAGTCTGTCTTTTCCCAATTGCTATCAAGTTCCTTTCGGTTCCTCGCTGATCGATGTCCGATTTCAAGGTCGTAGCGTTGTCGGAGTAGCAATGTTTCCTGACCGACTGTGTCCATCTCCCAAGCGGTTTTGGCTCATAGCGAAACATTTACCCACTGACAATTATTGGTGACAATAATTTTGGTCCTCCTATTCATTCGATAAAGAAAGTGGAAAAAATATTTCCTTTTTAAAGAAGGCCTGGCAGCAACTTCCATTCAAATTGCCACTCTTAATGCGGGTGCATTTGTCCATACGTCGACGTATTCAAATGCGAAATTTCCAAAAGTAGACGTATGGGTAAATGCACCCCATTAAGAGTGGCAAGGTGGCTGCCAGACCTTCTTTAACGGCTATTTGAACTTCGTCCTTTTATGGTATTTGTTGCGTGTCGTAAATCGAAACGGAGCATACAACGGTGAATACTCGCGGCGCTTGAGAGGGTGGGGCTGAACGTCGATAACCGTCTCTGTGCGAGATATAAAGGACGCCCTTCTGCCCTTTTATGATAACTTACAGCTTCCGTGAATTCGCTTGCACCTGGTTTCGAGCGAGCTGTTCCGTGCTATTTTGATAACATGCACCACATTTACCTGCATATTTTCAGATGCATTCCACTCAAGCGAATGGAGATCGCGGCAGAGGAGGAAGAGGAGGAAACGGAGGATGGGGAAGAGGAGAAGGAAGAGGAAGAGGAGGAGCCGAAGTAGGATCATACGGAGGAGGAAGAGGAGGAAGAGGAGGAGGAGACAATCGAGGAGGTGCATTCGGAGGAGGGTGGAGAGGAGGAGCTGGAAGAGGAGGAGGAGAAGGAGGAGGATGGAGAGGAGGATACAGAGGTGGAAGAGAAGGAGGAGGAATATCCGGCGGAGGAAGTGTGAATGAAGGTATGCTCATTGACATCTTTCTCCAAAGTTTTCGCAAAGTATATTAATGCCATTAGCCGCATTTCTATCATCAAGATCGTCAGAAACCGTCTGTATTCCGTTAAAAAAAGCCTCTTTGCAGTGTCCGCCTCTCTTGCCGACATGGGCATTAAGCAATCGCCCGAAGACCGCGACAACTTCATCGCCGCTCCCAATCCGCCTCCTTCCACTTACACTGGGCCAAAGGTGCCGGAATTTGTCGTTTGCAACGCGGCAAAGTATGGAAATGAATAAGGAAAACGTCTCTTTTTCAGATGTTTACTAAAATTCGCTATTGGTTATCTGGGATAGTTACATTCGGGAATATTAGCAAGCAATCTGGCTAAATATGCATCAAGCGCATGCACATCTTACAGACCACTCTTCTAACTAATATACACGGCATTCGCTTCGGCGTCAAGGCCGTCGTCCATCGCTACGAAGTTCTTATCGATCTCGAGATTCACGACTCCGAAACAACCGAGACGAAGAGGGTCGAGCTCACCAAGGGACCGCGCGATGAGTGCGTAATCCGTTGTCGACAATTTTAGTTTGCCAATTTTAATGCATTGCAGTGCCTCCAAGTTCGATCGCGCCGAGCTCAATCGCCTCATCATTCGTACTGCCCTCGAGCGGGGGCAGTGAGTTTATTTATTTTGATTCTCCGGAATGACTAATGATGACTGATGTATCACTAATGATTTTCCTAGTCCGGAATACCGGGTCGAGAATGACTGCGATCTTCGGTCTGACAATGAGAAATGATGTGCAGGGTCTTCGAGCAATGCGCAGGTGTAGGAGGGGGCGCAACGGCAGTAGTGCTTGATGGTGCATCCCTGCTCTACGCCAATGGTACCCTCGAGCCCGGAATCGAAGAAGGAGAGATTACGGTATTGCTTAGGAGCACGACAAAAAATATGAGCATGTCCTCTATTGATTAGTAAAGACGACTATATCGATTGAAATGGAATTTGTTGTAGATTCCTTTTGCGGAATTCCCAATCGAGCAAGCCCGAATACGCAGCAAGAATGCGACGAGCATCATCGTCAAGGTTAGAGAATGCGTCGACGGACCTCGACACACAACTCATTCCATATTTTCTCACTTGTAGGAAGACGAAAGTAAACCCGTTTGACCTCCAAATCTCTTTGTTCTCTTCTCTAGTCTTGAAAAAAACAGGGGGAAATGCTCTCGCCGTTTCTGAGTAGAGACATTGAGACGACCACGCTTCGGTGCCTCATCGTCAGAAAGTATCTCGATATTTGCAGATCGTGCCGTGCCTTGACGGCGAGGGCGTCATCCGCCTCGAAGATCTTCGCGGAATGATTGAGTACGCTTCTTTTGTTGCAAGTTGCAAACAAGCTGTTCGAGCAGACTATTGCACTATGTACTCCAAAATGCGTTCCCTAAAATACTATAATAATAGTGGTGTTTTCATGCGTGATCGCTCGACAGTGAGCAATTCGATCAAGCAGTTTTACGACCTCATCACTTCTGCATACGCCGTCGAGCAGTGAGTGATTTGAGATGAAAGATGAAAGTTCAAAGATCACTCTTCCAGGAAGAAGTTCATCCTGCTCTCGGGAGGAAAGCTCTACAAGACGGGAGGAAGCGGCGAGCGCTTCCACGATGTTGGACAGGTCACAGCATCGTTCTCGTTGTTTTTGTCTGAACTTCTACTTTCTGGAGTAGAATACTTCATTTCAGGGAATGGAACGCATCTCCGGCGTGTCTAAGGGCATGCTTGTGGTGGGAGGGGGTGGAAGGAGAGAGACCAATGAATCCCGCGCTGCCGAAGCTCTATGTATCGATGGTATACATTTGACACTTTCTTTAGGACACTCGGAAAGTGGGAAACACATTTATTGACCGATCGCCTATGTACTACATTGGCCTACGAAATCTGAGACGCTGAAGAACAGAAGAGACAGATTTCAGCGACCGCAGGAACATTCTGGAAGCCGCAAGCTCTTCACAAAACCATCCAAGAGATCCTGAGGTGTGTTTCATTTCATAGAAGCATCATAAAGTATTGGTATAAAATATACTGATTCTAAAGTTTGTATACTTACAAAAATCGGTTTGGTAACAATGCACTGCTAAATAACTGTAAGCAATTTGTTTCCGTCAACTGAGAGAACGAGAGCATACAAATACAACAGAGTTTTGAGGACGCCATCTCTTTTCAACTTCGTGTGGAATCCCGAGGACGCAAAGAAGGTTCAGGCGCTTCTGAAGGGTGAGTATTTGAGCAAAGGGGAAGGAGGGGTGGATGGAAGGGATAGCAGAAGAAGCGGGGAGGAGTGAAAAACATAGGAAAGTAGAAAGTAAATATAGAAGTGAGAGAATTGCAGGAGTCAGAGTTTGCTACGACCACGTTCCACATGGACACTACGACTTTCTCTTTGTCGATCTCACCGTCGAGTTTGTCGATAAGAATGAGATGGTTTGTCTACCCTATTACCAAAGTCCACGTTTGCTGCTGTTAGTCAATCGGTAAAAGAGTTTTCGTTTCAGACCGTGAAAGGCATCGATAGCCTTTTTGAATACACTGCGGACGGGCAGCAAATCCCAGCCAGAGATCGATTCAACGGCCGCACAATCAGGTATATTGACAATGAGGTGGCGCAGTGGTAGTGGGACTGAATTAGGAGTGGAAGGTCGCGGGTTCGATCCCCCTGTTCTTTTAGCAATCCAAGCTGGCCCTGCATCATTTGCCGTCGTCCTCGCAAGGTTGGCGAGAAGGACGGAAAGCCGGAGTTCAAAGTGGTTCGTTTTTTGGCATTTTGTCAGTTTTTGAGTTGGCATAGTGCCAAGATCAATCATTTCAGTTCAACGAGTACTTCCCAATCGAGTTTCTGCGCATCCTTCCGCATCAGCGTGTTTCGCTGGGAAAGCAGAAGCTTGCGGAAGTTCGTCCGGTGAGAACTAACTTCAAAGTTCAAAGATTAATGTTCAAAGATCAATTGACAAAGATCAAAGATCGTTTGTAGGATCAAGCTGCTTTTCCTTCCGTGCGGTTCCGAAAGAACGCGGAGCTCCTCGATGCCCTGCACCTCGATGGCGTCAAGCTAAATCCGTTCATGACTGCGTGAGTATTTATTTTGATTTGTCAGTGTCAAATGTTTCTTGGCACTCTGCCAATTTTTTTCAAGGTTCAACATCTCCGTCGATGCGGCGTGCATACGCGTCGAGGCGTCCCACCGCGCTGTCCCTCAAGTGCAGTATGCTCTCAATCAATCCGCGATCATCACCGTCGGAAAGGTGCGCGCTTTCACGTTTGCAACCAGAGTTTGTTCCGTATAAATCGGAACCCGCGAAATTTGTTTCAGCCCACCTGGCCAACCGGTCGCATGGGCTGGATTGAGCCGGCAACCATTGAACACCTCCACGTCTACAGCGCCCAGCGGAATAGCGACATCGGACTGGCGAGTGTGGTGCACCAAACGACGATTATAAAACGCCACTCACCTCCGACACACTCACATACAGTCTTTGCAGGCAAAACGATGTGCTGATTTTATTTCACAAGCGGCGAAGAAAAAGGGCATGACCATCGAAAAGATCTACACCAAGGAGTAAGCATCTACTACTTCATAAAGGGCGTGTTTTTTTCCATCGATGCGTACGTAACGATACATTCAGAAGGGTCCTAGAGCCTCGGGACCTTGACCTACCCCACTAAATTGGCCACGGGAAGACGATTCCGCAACTTCCGGAAAAAAACTACTTTCAGGAACCGGATTTTACGGAATCGGTCCAAATTGACCAAAAGGGCCTACCAATCAACTTGGAATGAAAAAACAAATTTGTTACAAAAATTCACAAAGGGCGGACCCGGTCGCCGAAGGCGGCGGGGAACGCCTGGCTTAGAATAAATGGAGGCAGCGCGGTTTAAAGACTACATATTTGAGGTTCACGATCGGCGATCTCAGGGAGGCCATGAAGGACGTGGCTGCGAAACGCGACAATATGAAGCTGAACAAGAGGAAGTGCTTCTTCCTCCTCATCGAGCCTTCGGCCAGCCGTCACCACGGTATCATTATGGAGGGAAAGACCGATGCGGAGATCAAGCGGTTTCGCTTGATCTCCGCTTCGGTCTTTTTTAGATTCTGGGTGAAATGTCGCATATCTGCTTCGTTGCTCGAAATGATAGTAGTATCGGTGAACCAACCTTATATTAATTTCGCACCTAGGCGCGAACCATTCTCCATTTTCTGTGACCTACATACCAGATGGCGAGAGAAACGCCGTTTCAATGGAGAGAGAACAGTCACGAACGGAACGCGAATGTATACACGTTTGGTTCGAGGATAATAAATAGATCACTGGAAATGCAGCGTATTGTACAGAGAGCGTAAGAATTCTTTCATCAACGTTGTGAATAAATTTTAAAAAATTGCAACTCAAAACATCAATCATAGATCATATGAAAAAGTTTGAAAGGACTCCCCACGTGCGAATCCCAAGCATAATAAAAATAATAATACAAACAAAGTTGATGAATGTTGTTGTAGAACTGAAGCTCTACGAGCGCGAGTTCAACTTACCGACGATGCATTTGAAGACGGAGAATGCCCAGAAGCTGGACAGCACGGCACTAATGGAGAACATCGTCGCCAAGCTCAACATCAAGGCCGGCGGCCAAAAGTCCCAGCACCACCACAATAGATCTTCAAAATACAGTTTTCGGACAGGCTAAATACAGTAGTGTCATTCTTTCAGATGTCCTTCAACGGCGGTCACCGGCCCGATCACTTCGTCGGCGACTACCACTATCAGCAGCCGACAAAAGAAAAGGTACGGAACCCGATTTATATATAACTCAATCCGAACTGGGTCGCAAACTTCAGGTCTCGGATGAAATCCTAAACATGCGCATCAAGTGGATGCTCAAGATCTACGAACTGGTGAACAATTTATTATTGATTATGACTACGGTAATAATTTCAGCGTCGCGGCTACCTCCCCGAACTCGTCATAATCACGCGTGATGGCATCTCCGAGGGGCAGCATAAAGCTGTAGGTTCCGTTTGGCTTAGAGGGTTGAGCGTCGGGCTACGGGTTGACGGTCGCGGGTTCGAATCCCCTGTTCTACAGGCCATGGAAGAGCTATCGGCGCTGCGCAATGGAGCTGAGGAATGGGCTCGTTCTCAAGACCGTTTGGATGCGGTCAAGAGAGCCACAACGCCCGTCCACGACTACAAGCCCAACTTCGTGCTCATCGTTGCCACGAAGCGGCACAACAAGAGGTTCTTCGTCGAGAATCAGGTTGGTATTTGAGCAATATCATTAATTGAATCTGAAACTTACTTCGAGACAGAGTAGTTTGGGAGTTCCGGGGCAGACAACGGCAAAATTGTGGCACTTTAAATCGCTTAGCCATAATTTTGAATCATCCTGATTTTCCATTGTCGATTTTTATCTTACAACTATAAAACAAAATTATAAAAAACGAAAATCGAGATAAAACTTTTTTCCAGTACGGCATCTCCAACCCTCTTCCCGGCACAGTCATCGATTCGATCGTCGTCCCCCCACACCTCTTCCAATTCTTCCTGCAGTCGTGTACCGCGATGAAGGTATTATCAATGGAATTTTCAATCCCGAAAATGTGAATGAAGCGAGCGCTCTTGATTTCCGGGTGATTGCAGTGGTTCTGAAACTGAGCTAGAGAGAGAAGAGCGCTCACTGTGATGCACCGGTAAAACGGTTGGGTGTTCTCTTTTATTAGACGTTAGAAGCGTTGCGATCCCAGGGAATAATTGGTACCTTTTCAGGGCACAGCCAAGCCGACATTGTACACGGTGCTCAAGGACGACGTCGGCCTATCCCGCGATGCCATCTATTCCTTCGTGAATGCGCTGTGCTTCCAGCATCAGGTGGATCATTGGTGTTTAAAAGATCAAAGATCATTTCCCATCAGATCACGAACAGCCCTATATCGATTCCTGAGCCGACCTATCAAGCGGATGCATGGGCCAAGCGTGGAGCGGACAACTTCAAAGCCTACAAGTGCGTTTCTTCTCGTTCTTTCCTCGCAGAAAAATAATATTCAATCGTCAAATGGAATTTTTTTAGTTACTGCAAACATTCGTTCCGAAAACTGTTCCTTTTCAATGTGTCCAACACGTGTGCTCTTGAAATTGCTTCCTTCACAACGCGATACAAGTCCTAAGCTATGGTTTTTTCAGGGAAAAGCGCTATCTGAAGGAGGACGACACTTGGGAATTCCTGACGAAGCGTCTCGCTTACAAGGACAGCCCCCTGGAATGCATGCGCATCAATGCATGATGATTCGAATTACGTTTTCACTGTTCATTCTAACCTCTTTCAACGTTTTTTTTATTTATTGAATATTTAGTAAATTAAATTAACAGAGGAATAAAGGTGTTTGTTTTTAGATACCTGCTGATATTAATTGAGAATTTTATTATAGGATTTTGTCGAGGAACAAGAAGGAGGTGTAAGGGAGGAGGGGAGGATAGGGCCGAGGCACCTCGAGACGCAAGAAGGAGGGGAAGGGGAGGGGGATGATAGGGCCGAGGCACCTCGAGTCGCAAGAAGGAGGGGAAGGGGAGGGGGATGATAGGGCCGAGGCACCTCG
>JACMIG010003188.1:0-12896 GCA_014805385.1 Levipalatum texanum | reverse complement strand
CAGAAGGAAGAGGGGGAAGAGGGGAGGAGGAGGAGAGGGACTAGGAGGCTGCGGTGCTAGTGAAGTCGTTCGTACCTTTAAATTCGTGTGGCGGACGATGAAGAGAGAAGGTTGGAGCAGCCTCCCTCGAAGACGACAGAACGTATAGACTAGACCGTCTTTTGATCTTTCCCGTCTATCCTTTCGATGATCGAGACAAATCGATACCTTTTGCAAAATTGCGAACATTCAAATTATGTCAGGAGAACAATGTTAATATTGGATGACGAAAGCGTAGGCTGTTTCGCGGGCTCTCCCCTATCCTTTTGAGGATGAATTGTGAAGAGCTCCATCTTGCCCCTATCGGATCAATGTAGTATCCCCCCGAGAAGTGGTGTCGACGGGCGAAAAAAAAACGAAAGTCGACCCTAAATTACCCAGTTGGCCTGGTGTTGCAGCATAGGTCAACTGGGTATATTATTTCTTTGTACCCTGCGGAATGCGGGCGTTGTTAAAGGAAGACATCTAAATTACCCCCATTCACTATCTGAAAGGGATACGGTAATAATGCAGGGAGATCGGTATCCTCAAGAGATCATATTTGGCCTGTGGTTTCCGAACATGAAGAGCAGGCACTAGCAATGCCTATACGCTAACTTCTGTTCACTTCTACGCAGACATCATTGATAACAATTTATTCTTCGGTAGTAAATGCGAAGAGAATCGCGAATGATCTATTCCGCTAATTAGTCAAATGTTATCCGGAAATTGCGAATACCGCAAATAAGCTCGCCGAAAATTCACAAAAATCTCGGCGCACTCACTACACCACGATTTCAGCATTAGGCAGTTTTCTTGTACTTTGACAGTTTTACGTGCAAGATTAAGCATATATTTCTTATTTGCTCTTTTGAAGATGACGGAAGGCGTGTTCGATCACGCCCCATCGACAGCCGTGCCGCCGGTAGAGCCGAAGGACGATGACGAGGAGGGCGAGTACTCGGACGACGAAGCACCTGCAGAGGTTCGTCTAATTTCTTTATTCTTATAAATATAGATTCTAGAACAAACTATGTTAAAGAAAATTGAACACAGTAATTCTTCAATTATGTTCATAATGAAACGATGTTCAGCTTCCCTCCAAAATGGCAGTGGACAACGACGATGAAGATCGGGCCATAATGGATAAGGCTAAAGGTTCGTTATCCCCGTTCGATCTAAATCTTGTTTTTAAAATCCTGTAATTCTGGAAAAATACTATTTACCTCCACTATATTTTGGCATTATAGCAGAAGAAGCTGCCCGAGCAGCGGCGGCCAATCTCTGCGACGTTTGCGGTGAGAACCCGAAGAAGTACAGGTTCGCAGAGGCCTTACAAAATATTTATATTTTATATTCTGATCATTCCGAAGCATTCATTGATCTCTGCAGATGCCCGAAGTGCGACGCTCGGAGCTGCTCCCTCGACTGCAGCAAGAAGCACAAAGAAGCCAAAGCTGTTAGATCTATTTCCTCGATCGGCCTTTAATTTCCAAGAAAAACAGCCAATGAAGAGAATCATGCTAATCATGAATGCTCCATCGGTGGAGCCACTCCATGTTGCAAAAATGAAGATCTGAGGCTACATCGTTAGAGTATTGATTTTTTTAGAGTAATTGAAAAATCTACTATCGATTTGTATTGTAGTGTGATGGCGTCCGCGGTGCGTGGCAGCCCGTCGCCAAGATCTCCCACTTCAATGACGTACGCATCGGCGAAGACGCCAAATTCCTCGACCAGGCGAACTAATCTTACAAATCTCACTCATATATCGAATAAATGTTAATCGATTAAGAAATGTGCGAAAAACTGAACAAATTGCAGGTGATCGGTGGAGTGCGCACGGCACTAGCCAACTGTGCTCCGAAGGTGGAGGTAAAGGAGGGAGAAGGAAGTGGAGCCGGAGGAGAGGCGGCGGTATGTATTACTACTCAGGCCTCGCATTATTCTCGACGAAATAATTGGAATTCACGCTGGGATTTACGAACGGAGAGTGGGACGCGAGGTTTCGCACTCAATTGAGTTTTTATCACCGATCGACATGTGGACTTGTCAAACATCGAAACATGATTATCATTTTGCTCTGTTGATTATTACCTCCTCTGTAGACCACCGAATGCTCGTCCGGCGATGCGGCGAACGCCGAACGGCCCCCTCCCCCTCCACCTCCGCCCGTCCCGGAGATCCTCGTCGACGGACTGCGCGAACAGGTAAATTATTTCTTTCGCATAAGCAAATCGGCTGTGCTCGGAAATTTTTTAGATGGGAGATTCTGTGTGTTCTTCGGAAATCTCCGCAGAACAACTCAAAAATTGCAAAATGTTGGACCAAAAACATTGTTGGTTAAAAAATGTCTGGAGCTCTGGGTGGCACCTTGTGTTTTATCCACATGATGTAAACTATGTACGACCATGCACTTGAGGCTTCCACGATCACGGAGCGCTATCTCGTTGGAGGGTGCCACAAGCGCCGTATCTTCCTCTACTTCAACGACCAGAAACGTGAGCCAACTTGAAAATCGACTATTCATCAATATTTTAATGTTTGAAAGTAATTTTTTCGATCAAAACGCCCTCGTGATAACAGCAATAAATTCCACTGTTTTAGGCGAAGACGATGACACGCGACATGAGCAGTTCTCGGATACGATCTTCTGGACGGTGACGCTGGAATTCAGGAAGGATGAGGGGGTCAGCAAAAAAATTTTTAATTTGATTTTTGTTCTATTTTTATTACCATTTAAAATGTCACTGTACAGAATGGCGCCATATCGACGTACTCGTACACCGTGCACAAGATTCCGGAGACCATCCACGTACGGACGGTAAGTCGAGCAGATTGGTTTTTTTTCGTGGAATTTGTAACCTCGTAGATTGATGTTTCACGCTTTTCATTTATCTCGAATTCGATTGGGAAAGTGATGCACTGGTGACTTTCTTTTTGCAGATTCTACGCCAATTCCTGCGCCCACGTGATCATGGACCGATCGTTGGAAAGGTTCGTAATATTCCGACTGCTTATAAAGTTATCACCAGCGCTCAGGAATATTGTGATAATCTCCGTGGTAATGTTTCCGGTCGATATTTTTCCTATTCGTAAATTATCGTCAGTTCGCTATAAGAGTATCGCTGATGATAATCTTCACGCTAGTATTCTCTGATCATTCAGGCCGACCTCGACCTCGATCGCCTCGCTCCGTTTGTTGCCGCCGGTGCCGAGGGCATTGACATTGCCATGCCTGCCCAGCTGAAGGGAAATCAGAGGTGGGAATTTGTTTTAAAATTTTTGAAAACCTTCAAGCGGAATCGCCGAAAGACTGCTAACTATTATATAATTTTGATTGCATACCGCAAACCACCTGTTTCGAATTTGATGGCTGAACGATTTGTTGCACAGCCATTTCCGCATTTAGTTGTCATAAATTCTCCTGGCGTATTGGCACATCAAGTGGCTTTGTAGCGGGATGGAAATGCGATATCGATCCTATCGATTATTATGCGACTTCCAGATACTATGCGATCAACGCGGAGGCAACGTTCCTGGACAACACGCGGCAGCGCGTCATTGTCAATCATCCCGTCCTCGTTGTCAAGCTGAAGGTGTGAGCGATGAGGAGAACTCGACTCCAAAGTCTAAATTGATGACGGAAAATGGAACCAGTGCCGATACGAAGAACGTGACAGTTGAATTAGCAGCCTTCGACATTCAGAGCCCACGGCTGCTACTGATGTGACATAGATATTGCCTCAATGATAATTGGAAACGGAATCCGAGTCATTTATGAAGGGTTTAATTCAAACCAGTTGAATTGATGTCGAAAAACAAGAATAAGAATATTAGAATTCTCACAATGTGATGTTCCTGGGATGTGCTATTAAAACCTAAATTGCCCAGTTCACCTGGCGTTTCAACGTAGGTGAACTGGGCGTAACGCAATTATTTCAGTCCGACTCGCCGTTTCTGGAGATGGCGACGGAGGAGGAGGCGGCGGCGATCGTCGAGGCCAAGAGGGTGCAGAGGGAGTCCCGCATGGCTGGAGGAGGAGGAGGGCCGAGGGGCGGACGCGGAGGAGGATTCAGGGTGAGTAGGGAAGTGAAGGTGGAACCAGGCGCTTCTACGCCTCACTCCGGCTGTTAATTCACCGATTGTAATAGAAATTGATAATTTCTTGGAAATATGTGTATTTTATTTTCTACTATTGGAAAGATCTACTGTCTGCTGTTGTTTTCACAGATACATGTAATCATCCCTTTACAGGGAGGCCGTGGAAATTTCCAACCGCGCGGTGGCGGACTCTTCGGAGATGGCTCGAGGGGCGGAGGAGGATTCCATCGAGGAGGAGGCGGCAGGGGAGGAGGTAAGAGCGGGAAGTTGGAGAACGGGGAGACTAACATGAACTGATTAATTCCGAACCATGGTTTTGTGAAAGCAGTTTTTTGCTACTAGACGTCACATCTGAATCAAGGTTTCTCAACTCGCTCAACTTTAATTATTGAATTGAGCCATGAGTTACCCTGGTTTCATTTTCTCAGTCTCTCAACCGGCAAAGACGACTAATTCATAATTTCGAAATAATTTAAGGGGATTTTATGGCGATCAACCAACAATCAGCCAGTCTTGACACTCTCAACTATAATTAATGAACTCAATTATGAACTACCCTGGTTCCCGTTTCGGTGTCGCTATTTATCAATCATCAAAACGATCAATCCAGCAGAATGTCGGGATAGTGAAAGCAGGTTTCATACAGAAATCATTGAGGAATTGAGACATGGAATTCATTAGATTCATTCTCTTGTTCCCTATAAATCTTTACTTCCGACCAATTCCGAAATATGGTTCAGTGAAACGGATTTTTATTTAAAGTGAAAAGGCAGTGAGATCAAGGGGGTCTCAACACGCTCAATTTTAATTGTTGCATTGAACCCCGAAATACCCTGGTTTCATTTTATTGTTATTCCAATATTCCCTTTGCAGGCTTCGGCAACAAGCGCCCCTTCGACGGCGGCAGCAGTGGCGGAGGAGGAGACTGGAGCCACGGAGGGAAGAGGGGACGTGGAGGATTCGAGCGAGGAGGGCGCGGACGCGGTGGTGGAGGATCGGCCTGGCACAGGTGTGGAGGGAGATTCATTGATTTTTTTCTATATTATTGATTTTTAGTTATTGATTTTTTATTATCTCGCCACAACATTAAAATATTGTCTTTTTATACAAGAAGTTGTAGATCCCGCGAGATGGACGATTTCGATCCGTTCGAGCCGTTCACGGGGAAGATGGGATCGAAGATGCTGAGCTCGTGGAATGAGCGAGTGGAGACGAAGGAGGGTGCCTCTGCCCCCGCCCCTCAGGACCAGACCGCCGCCCCCAAGAACTACTTCCCGTCCCTCGACAACCTCGTCGGCTCGTCGCCTGAAAAGAATTGAATCCGGTACGATGTCTTTATTGATCCCGGTCTAATGCTTATCGATCGATATTCAATCGATATATGTTTGCACCTATCCCCCTTGTACACGTTGTTATGCAATTTTGATCTCGTTAGGTTTCGAGTAGATCCTTAGCAGATGAAACATACATGAAAGTACATCGTTGTTATCGCGTTGTTAGTTTTCGCTACCTCCAAGTTGTTGGCTTCCACATTGTTACTGTTAGTGTTGACTACTGTATCTGCGCCTTTGCTCCACGTTTGAAAATATTTTTAAATCGAATTTCCAATCTCCCGCTCTGTTGGCTACTGCTGTTAGAATTTGCATTATTTTTCAGACTAGTAGGATTTTTATAACCTGGATAAACGTTGTAGGCATATTATCAGCGATACAGATTATTGGCCAGGGACCGGAAGAGCCCAACAAGCCACTCGACATAATCCCTTCATAAGCATACAGTGCAGACAAGTGGGATGAGGGAAGGAGTGCTTCCGTTTGAAAGACGCTCTCCCTTCCTCCACTTCACAAACTCAAAGTACCGTGATAATAGACGAGCCAGTCAACAGTCCAGTTAGTGATGACCCACGCTACTGTGGTTATCGACCCTCGCTAAACGCAGTATGTCCGTCGAGGGACTCCTCCATTCGCTACGCACCTACAGATGGCGCGTCGGAGATGACTGGGCGGATACGCTGCATCGATTTGTAATGATCGATTTTTATTTTTGATAATCGATTTTAGATTTTTTCAGTTATTGATTTTTAAAGGTCACCCCCAACCTCCTGATAGCCGGCGCGTCGATCGTGTCCTACAAGACATTCACGCGCTCAGTCATCGAATGTGCGCCTCCCTCCAATTTCCCCGGATCTTGGACCAAGGTTTGGTCTTTGATCTCTGAACTCTGAACTCTAATGGCTTCCCGGCTGGAATTTAAAGAAAAAGAATTAATTAAAAAAAATCTTTGTTATTGTGAAAAAATGGCAATTTGGTAAAGGTCTTCAGGAATCCCAGCGGGTGACCGAGATTAGCTCTGATCCGGTAGCCGTAAATAAATAACAGTACGCAATGGAGGCGTTCCCATGCATCTGGCCCCCACGGGAGGGGAGGGCGAGAGGGATAGGGGAATAACGAGAGGCGCAGACACTGTAAGAGCAGACGGTAGGGGATGAAAGGCCAGTCTGTTATCCCTCATCCCATACCCTCTAGACAAAACTTATCACCGGAGATTATCTGGGGAATATTGTCGGGAACCAGGCTGGTTCTTTCTAATCTCTTTGTCTATCCCCGATAATTCTATGGACTTCGATAATAGAACTCCTTGGGTTCCCGACAATATATTGTTGCCGCCTTCCTTTCGATCCATTACTCCATTGCGCATGATCAATTTCCATGTCAGATCGCATTGCCAAGGTTGTTATCGTGCGCGACCTTTGGGTGGTGTTTATATTTTGGGAAGGGGAGGAGGAGGGGCTGGACGAGGGAGATGAGACATGGGCAACGTCTCAAGTCAGAGTAATCGCCACTGTACACAGTATGTCTCGTCCATTGAACGGCATCGGCGCCTTTCCCTTTGATTCAATGGCGATGCGAAGCACGGCAGAATTACCCACACGGCGAAGTTTGATTGCTCATCTTCAACTTTTCCATCTGCTCCTTCTTCTCCTCCTCTTCACCCTCCTCTTCTTCCTCTTCCTCCTACTCTTTCCCTCTTCCTCCCTTCGTTCTCCTCATTCTTCAGCACACCTCCTCTTCCCCTTCCTGTTCTCCTCTTCTTCTTCTCCACCTCCTTTAGTCCCTCTTCCTCCCTCTTCTTCCCTTCGTCCCCTCCTCTCCCCTCCTCCTCTTCCCCCGTCTTTTCCTCTCCTCCTTCTCCTCCCCCACTCCTCCTCTCCCTCTAGTTCCCCCTCCCCCTCGCACCCATGTGGTGTTGATCCTTCCCTCCATTCTACTTGAGCCGTGCTTTTATTGTGAGAACGGGCCAAAATCTCAGAGGGCTAATCGTCTGTTGTCCCATCGTTCGTGGATGCATAGAGGAGAGACAGGCCAAAATGTCACAGCCTTTTCCTAGATGCTAATATTTATTTGTTGTTGTATTCTCATATTCCACGCACCTTAGGGCTTTAGAGAGGGACCGAAGGTATTCGCTGGCATTCAAACGATGCATAAAAGCCGAGGTCTTTACGGTTCCGAATAATGCTCTAGATCTTCGACAGAATCGACAATTCTGGGATCACTTATTACTCTCCCCTTTCCTTCTCTCCGTCTCTTCTCTCTCACCTCCATCCGATCACCGTCCTGAAAGTCGCCCACCTGTTTATAATCGCCATCATTTTCTCGGCGGTGTCCGGCTCTGAATCAGGGTTCCTTTCTGACGTCCCCATATTGGGCTCCCTATTCTGGCTGGAGGTGAGAGAAATATTTGTCGACCTCTTTCATCTCCGCCTAATGGCCTGTAGCAATCCCCCCATGTGACATCGGTGATCTTTGAACTCTAGCAGGGTTATAGATATTCGACATTGTCGAAAACCGCGTGGTGTAAATAGAAGAAACGCTTGACCCGTGGTTATATCCCTAAGACAGCGTGATCCTTGAACTCGAGTAGGAGTATTATATATTCGATATTGCCGAAAGCCCGATATGGATAGAGTTGGTTCCCGACAATAAGCTCATATCCATTCAGCTTTCCCAATCGACGCTGGGCTTCCCATTGGAAAGTGGCGCTAGAATTCGCACCCTTTGTGTAGCCGGTGAGCGTATTCTTTCTCTGTCTGCTGTCTGTGTTGATTGCTTGTTCTTTTCTCCCTCTGACCGTCTCTGTCTCCTCTTCGTGTACGCTCTCTCGTTGCTCGAAGGGAGAGAAGGGCAGCGGAATCACCATCAAAATGGGCGGCGATGCGACAACACGGCATTCTGGTCTTTTTATTTAGCGCTTTGACGTCTGCTCTCTCTACTTTCCCACGCTCTCTCACCGCCCAGAGAGTATTGGAGAGGAGGAGGCGAGAGGACGGAGAGAGAATGGGGTTGAATAGGTAGGGCTATCTCTCTCTCTCTACTCCGCTCGTGATCATGGGCCATTCCCATTCACGTCAATCCTCCTCACCCAGTGCGGCACAAATGCGCCGGGTTTGGGAAGATCATTCTCTGTTTAGATTCTATGACCCCGTTACCACGGTGTCTATCTAATACAATTTTGCAAATATTGCCGGGAACCACACAACCGCCATGGTTCACGACAATAAATCCCCTTCTGGCCCCTTGGACCCCCCGCTGATTCTCCGTTGCACATCTGGAATCGTTCTTGGTCCCTGTTGTCGCCCGTCGTGATTTATTCGTTCCGCCCAATTCTCCGTTTACTACCTCCCACCCTTCCAGCTAACCGCAGTAGCTCTCGCTATCGCGACCCTGCGGGGGTCCCTCCCCACCTGTCAAGATGGTCATGATCGAGACGTTCCTCGGCATGGCCAAGTACCTATCGCCGCGGCAGGTTCGAATGAGCCCTTGGTCCCGCGCGGAATTCCTGAGTACGGTATTCAACAGGATGACGACTGGTCGGATCGCATGCATTATCTCTACACGCCGAATATTCTGCTCGCCTTCTCGGTTCTGATTTCATGGAAACAATTTGGAGGACGACCGATGGAATGCATGTTCCCCAACAAATTTCCTGGCAGTTGGGAGCAGGTTGGGATTTAAACGTTCCGATAAATTCGCCCATTTCCGCCCTGTTAGAGAAAATAATTCCAGCCGTGAAGCCACAAAGTTATCGCAAATTGAAATCAAGGAAAGTTTGAAACCGCGAATCTTACAGTATGCCGAGAACTACTGCTGGGCGCAGGATACGTACTTTGTGGATCCGAACGTTCACGTGGACCAGATGAAGGCGGAGGAGAAGTAAGGGGGGGACAAGTACCACGAAGTTTATTATCTGTATCAATATTATCACGAGCATAGCTATTGTTGAGCACCAAGGAGAGGCGAATTTCCACGCCCTAAAATCTACCAATTTTGTAAACACATTTTTGATCTACCGCTTCTAGTCCCCTGTCTTATCCAGTTGAATCAAAAAGATCATGAAATTGAACTCGAAGGCGTAGATCGAGAACCCGCCATCTGTATTTTCGGGCGTGGAAATTCGCCGCTCCTTGGTGCTCGACAATATAAATAGAGTGAAATGCTCAGGAAGGAGCAGCAACTCTCCTACTACCAGTGGGTTCCGTTCTTCTTGCTCCTGCAGGCTGCCTTCTTCCGGGCACCTTCCTTCATCTGGCGCTACTTCTCCAATCATTCAGGTTTGATCCTTGATCTCTAGATTTTTGATCTTTGATCTCTAGGAGTCCGCATCCACGAAGTCGTCGAGCGTGCTGCCGATCCCGGAAATGTCGAAGAAGAAATAAGGAAAAAGAATATCGATTTACTTGCCCGGCATCTTCAAAAGGCGCTGCGATTCCAGTCGAGGATTCAGAGGAAGAGGGTAAAAGCATATTGATTTCTATTATCGATTTTTGAATTGATCTTTGATCTTTGCAGCTCATGATCCACAAGCGCATCAAGTGCCTCAACATGCAGTATTCTTCGGGGTTCATGACGTCCGTGTACATCTTCACTAAGTTGATCTACCTCGGCAACTGCGTTGGACAGCTCCTTCTGTTGAATTAGTGAGCTTTTTTTTGAAGAATTGGAATTTCCAAAGTTCATGAGAAAAATTGTTTTCCTATAAATAAATGTTTTAATATAAATATAAATTTCTTATGTAATTTTAGTTTCCTCGGCACGAAGAATCACGGTTGGTACGGGCTCGGCGTGATCTTTGATCTCATCGACGGCAAGAGATGGGAGATCAGCGGATTTTTCCCGCGCGTTTCCATCTGCGATTTCGAGGTGATCGATAGATCAAAGATCAAAGATCAATTTAATTTTCCTTCCAGATCCGCCAACTCGCCAATATCCAGAAATATTCGGTCCAATGCGTTCTCGTCATCAACATGTTCAACGAAAAGATATTCGTGTTACTGTGGTTCTGGTCAGATTTAATCTTACTGCATTTAGCGGACCTACTGCATTTACCGTCCGTAATTTGGGAACTCAACAGAACGATTAATTTTCAGGTATGCCATACTACTCATATCTTCCATTTTCTCGACGCTCCAATGGTTTATCCTCATGCTCCTCCCCTGCTTCTCGCGGTGGTCAGTGTCTTTCCTATCGGCTTTTTGGTTCCCGGTGCATGTTTCCATTTGACACAAAATGTGTTCGGTACAATTTCCAAATCTAAATACTTCCAGGTTCGTCTCGCAGCACCTCGAGCTCTCCGCCCTGTCCGGCTTCAATCCAGAGAATAAAAGTGAGGAGCCATAATATTGACTGCATTTAGAGCGCAGTCCGGAATCGGCGAAAAATCGGACTGGAAAATTGCAGGGACCAAGCATGATGTGATGAAGTTCGTGCATGGATACCTCCATCGGGATGGCATCTTCATTCTGAGGATGCTGTCGAGTCACGCTGGGGTGGGTTGATGGAGATCAAAGATCAAAGATCAAACTACAAAAGTCAATTATCAAAGTTTTAAGGTCAAAGATCAGAGATCAAAGTACAAAGTTCAAAGATCACACTCCAGGTGATCTTCACGACTGATCTGATCTGTGCCCTCTATCGAAAATACTACGCGATCGAGGAGAGCGTCGACAGCGAGGCCGAGTCCCTCGGAGGAAGGGAACGAGAGAATCGGAGCAATCGACGGAGGAAAAGTAGCACAGGGTTCATGGAGGATATCGGTTCGTCGGCATTTTATTATTCTGATTTGAGTTGAATCTATAATTCTAATATTAGGAAACCAGGGATCATGATGCATGGTAGAAAGGCAACCAGAATAACTCGATGCATAACGCCCTCAGGCATTTAGATGGATGGCCTAGTATGTAAGAAAATTAGACACTGGCTTTCAAGAATAAAACGTTAATTTCTTAAAGTGTAATTTGATCTTTCATCTTTGACCTTGGAAATCATTATCCCTCCAGACTACACGACGACTCTGATGCCGCACAGCCCGGACGAGGACACGAAATCAGTGTCGACGTCGTCATCCTCGGAGAAGAAATGACGGCGCGGGGGAGGGCGCGACACTCCACCTTCTATCAAATCACAGTAATATTTCAATTTTAATCTTTCCCGCGCAATATTTGAATTTTAATTCTTCCCGCGCAAATCAAAATCAAGCCTGCGATTGTAGTGCAAAATTCGACAGGAAAGCCTTCCAATACTTCCCTGGATCCGGAACAATAAGAGCAATCCAAAGCAAACCAATCAATGTGTACAATCCGTGGCAACTCTTACAAAGCACCCGCGTATGAATGGGCAAGTGATTTATTTTTGTTAAAAAATCAATTAATTTAAATATAATCATTTTCCAGCAAACACCAAAAGCATTCACCACCCCGTAGTCCGTATGGATCACGTCTCGAAGTTCCGAGGTATTTAAACGTTCCGATGGCATTCTAATTCCGCTCTTACTGCGTTTAGGAAGCATAGGTCGGAATTGTAGGGAAACGGAACGATTTATTGCAGGGAAGTTTTCGACTCCCCACGATCACCGGAGACTCCGCGGAGGGAACTTCCATCGGAGCCAACTTCTCCTCGGGACCGACTCTCGGATCCAGTAGACAGGAACAACCGGGATGAAGACCCCTCGAGATACCTTGATCTTTGATCGTTGATCTTTGATCTTGGTGGGACTATTATCGTAGGAATTGAATGCTTTACAAATTTCGGGCTTTGCTACATGATTCCCAATCGATTCGCTTACAAACAAACACATCATCACTGCTGAGATTTGATAGATTCACTTTGTCGCGCCCTTCCGGGTATTTTTATATCATTTTTGTTGTAATTATGTTTTATTCAAAATTTTTAATCTTGTATAGCTATTTTCCTGTCAATTATTATTATTTTCGTGTCTCTATTTCTGTCGCCGATTAGCTGCCAACTGGAAATATTCTTCTTTTCTTTTTGACGTACTTATCTGTTTGAGCTTCTCGCTGTTGGCTGTTGACACATTTTTACTGTTTCCCTCGGCAGGTTCGCCCCTGTCACTTCAGTGTCAATTCACGTGAGATACTCGAAGTATAGTCTTTGTCTTTATCCGAGTTTTAGGGCATTCCCATTTCGCGTTCCAAACGGACTGTTCTCTCAATCATTAGATCAGACTGTTTGAAGGAGTTGTGAAATTCGACTCAATTCCTCGTTCCGACGAACTATGCTCACTTCATTGTTCTTCGCACCTTTTGTGCTGAACAAAGTAGTGGGGTATAGTACACAAAGTTTAAAGTGGAACAAATTTGAAAAAATTGAAAGATTTCAAATTTTTCAAATTTTTAGCGTAACTCGCTAAAAAGTGGACCTAGGAGGAATCCAAAGATACCGTTCGACTCGCCGTGAAATTCTGCGTCGGATGAGATGCTT